>KI422501.1:83419-116589 GCA_000473375.1 Anopheles culicifacies
CCGGTGGTTTTGGGCTGTTAATTATGATTAGTTTTTTTTTCTGTGTTGCAACACCACGGTTCAGTAAAGCGTGAAAGTAGATGGAAATGAATATGCGTGAATGCAAACGCATTTTTATCAACCTTTTTTTTTTGGGTGTTCCGAAACGGGAAAAAGGCGCCGGCAGGAAGGCAGAGAGACACAGGACAGGAGATTGATTTTCTATTCTACAAACAGGCTGGTGGCTGGTTTTGTGTCGCTATTTTTTTCTTCCTTTTTTACTTCCATGTTTATTATTATTCTCTTCATTCGCTTTCCATCGCCTCTTGCGCCACAGCTGCGAATCTGGTTGTATGGGCTTTATGTATGGCTCGTGCCATGGCGCGTGTGTGCGCTGGTGAATTTTTCCTCATTATTGCCCTTTTTTTTTGATTTGCCGAGCAGAGACGACTGAGGTTTGGCCGGGAAAGAAGTGCCGGGAATATGATCCTGAGTATATATTTTTTGTTTGCTGGCCGTTTGTGCTAAACCGTTAAGTTACAGGGCGAGTTGCAGCTGCTGATCGAGACCCAAGGATCGTCTGCGTGTGCTTTTATTATTATTGATTTTTACGGCTGAATTGACATTTTTGGTCGCAGGTAAAATTGGAAGATCCTGCCCGGACGATCATATGGTTGGATGTCAATGAACCTCTTTTTTCTTGTTGCTGCAACGTTTGATGCTGGCTTTTTGGATTTCTTTTAAAGAGATTCCTATACAACAGCAAGCTGGCTCGAGAAGATCCCAATATTTATAGATCACAAAAATTTTGATCATCTTTCATTCGTATCGTCAGCTGGTGAGTGTAGCTTTGCCAATTGCGAATCGGGTGCGAATGTGTAAGAATTCCTTAGAAGGGAAACAGTTGCAGTACGATCAGTTCGCTTATGTTACCCATAATGTACCCATTTTCACTAAGTAATTGAACAAGATTTACACTTAAATCTTCACCATTTTCACTAAGTAATTGAACAAGATTTACACTTAAATCTGATCATCTAATTTCTGCTTACGTACTTCTGTCTGTCTCTCTTGTCTAGCGCACCTTACCACAACATTTCTTAACCTTCCTCACTGTTTGGCACCTGTACCTTATTCTTTCCTTAAAGTCATAACTTCCGCCAAGGGGTGCTAACCTGACTGGCAAGACACTTGCCATAAAGACGTGCTCTTTTCGATTCTTTTTTATCGCTCCATAAACACCGGTAGCAAACTACCGGTAATAGGAGCTACCACCAAACTCACCCTTTTTGCTGCGGCGTCTTAAGCCGACGCATGTCGGGGAATGTGAGGCAAACTTAAGGCACGTCTGGAGGTGTGCAAGACCATGTGTGGAAGTCCGGATGACCCTTCTGCGTCTGGCAAGCAATACGGTAACGGCATCGATGCGGAATGTTTTCAATCGAGGGAAGAGTGGTTCTTCTTGTGTGCTGGTTTCTAAGGCTTTTTTTTGCTGAAGGGAAGGAGCATTTCTTCCCTTTTGTGCACTATCAAGTTCATGGTCTCGGTAAAGGTATGGGGGACTGTGTGTGTTTGCGATGGAAGCTTTAATGCAATTAAATCATTACAATCATAAGAACTTACTTTGACAATGTGTGTCCTTTTTGTAGTAGGATCATAAAACTCTATTCATTGTACTTTGAAAGTGATACTTAAATCGTTGTATCCTGAAGTGAAAGGAACGAACAGCACCAACCTTATCAGAACTCGAGTCGAATAGCAGTGCTCTCTCAACCATATCCGGCATATTTACCTTTATTAGCTCCACATGTTTATCACGGGTTATTATCGAGCAAATAGAATAATCATAACAAAATCTATCGCACAGGCTTGGGGACGCTGTACGGACCCCATGTATGTATGTCACGGTACCGTCGTCCATTCGTAATCGTTCTGGTTGTGTGCATTTCGTTATACGCTAGTTATTTATTTATTCCATTAATCTACCCACCGCGTACAACCGTGTTGGAAAGGATTTCTATATTGAAAGGCAAATTGAGAGAGAAAAAAAACGAGAAATGCACACGCGCCACACAACATACCAAAGGTGCTGCCGAGTGTGACATACCGCCCGTACCCGGCGTGTGTAGTTTAAATTGTGTGTCCTTTTGTGCGTGGCATAAATTATGTTTCTAGTTTCTAGCACACCTTTAACCAAAAGCCTTATCTCACCTGGACAGTCACTGCAGCCCGTGTTGCTTGCGTATGTGTGTGTGTGTGTATTTATGCGGTGCAATCACCCCGAAACCAAAGTTGCATTAAATAATGCTGTATAAATATGCGCCGATACTACAGTGCCCGCTACAGACTGTATTTTCTAAATCATTGCAGCTAAATAAAAAAAGGCCACGATTCGAAATGCTTCTACACGAAGCGTAATGCACACGAGCGTATGTGTACATTAGGCATTTAAAGTACGCTTTCCATTATCGGCGTACGTTGAATTCGCGCAGGGACTGGATCGAGAATGCAGTTCTTGCCTTAACAATGCCAACGAAAAAACGCATAGGGCTTTCCACCCATTCTGACCCCTTTTTATTCCACCCCTAGCTTGAGAAGGGGTTTCCTTTCGGCAAAAAGGGGTTTCTATGCAATGCAGGCACCCTTGAATATGTTCGATATGATGTTGGGCTTGCCAGCAGTGGATCGCTAGTTACTGTAGAATCCATTATGCTTCAATACGAACCGGTCACTGCCGGCGTCGTTGCTCTTGTGTGCCATAGCAATGTGATATACAGTGTGTACCATAGCTATATGATTATTGTTTTTTTTCCAAGCATGTTACAACAGACCCTCGAGGAAAGCATTTGTTTTTTGAGTCAAGCATTTCAAAAACGCATAAAGTTATAGGAAAGTTACTTACATAGTACAGTAAAGTGACATAAACAGTCAAAATAGCCCAAAAGCATCAACTTGGATTTTTTAATTATACAATGATCTTTTTGGTGAGTAGGAGCGGCTCAGGGGCCGAGGAGATAACAGCGCCGATTTTAAAACGGACAGGACCAAAGATTCGAATCCCATTTGGGCAGCAGGATCTCTTAGGCTGTACGCAGGACTGACTAGCCTGTTGCGGGTACATTCATGTCACGGAAGCCAGAAATGGCCGGCCGAGACCTCTCGAGGCTGTAGAGTCATAGAAGAAGAAGTTGAAGAAGATCGTTTTGTTTTTAAATTGAAAAGGTCAATATATTAAAAATATTCATTAGAGATGCGTAGGACTCGAAGCGGGAAACAGAAAGGAATTAGAAAAAAACAAAGTGGTGAAAACAGCGGGGTATAGAGATCTATTAGGAGGAGCAGTATAACATGCATCGATTTCACCCAACAGGAGACCAGCATCGAATATTGCCTGGGTCTTCAAGCATCTGTTTCCCGGAGTGTCCAAGCTCTGCAGTTGACATTTCTAAGAGTATGAAGCATGTGGATTAAGCACGAAGACGCCTGAAGATGATTTTTGTAAAATACTTCTGTATCCTTTCGATGCGGTTAGCCGAAGAAGGGCACGTTGAACTCCAAGAAATACAAGAGTATTATAACGAAAAACTTTTAAACTGTTCTTGGGATAGTTAAGGGATGTATTTATTATCCTTTTTTTCGTACTATCACTTCACCAAAGAAGCTTTCTACCTTGGCTTAAAACATTTACAATAAAACACAATAAATTGGAAGGAAAAGAACGGTAATAATATACGAAGACGCAAAATTATAATTCAGGTCAGTGTTCTTATAGTTATTGTCCGAAGAGTATATTCACCCTTCTGTGGGTGTTGTTATTTCGAATGCGTGGTTTACTGCCAAGCCGAATGCTGTGCGCCTACGGATTATGTTTGTGTTTGTGCTAAACGGGAGGACTCATTTTTACGGAACTGCCGATACTGTACACGCTATACATCGTTTTGGTCAAAGTTTTTCCTTCCCCTCCCAAAACACACTGGCAAAGGAAAATCATATCCTCGCACCTCCTTTTGTGTCCCTTCTTCCCGATGCGATACTGGGCCGAGAAAATTGGGCATTCTTCTACGTTTCCTTTTTTTGCCATCAACTAAGCCGTATTTTAATGCCATGTACGGTAGTTTCGTCTCCCCCTCCAGGGTAAGAGGGATGCAGTACAGCGTAGGGATGGATTTTGTTTGCCCAGCGGTATTTCGTAGCCGAAACGTTGCATTAGATCGAACGGGGAAAAAAGCGGGGATCGGCGATGATGCATGCTCTGCTGCGAGCGTTGATTGACAGCATCCAATGCACGGAGAATTATGGACATAATTAAACGGCACAGAATGGAAGCGAATGCAAATGAGTTTGAGTAATGTGATTTGGAGCGTTCGTGGTGATGTGTCGGGGAAAACGGGGTTTTGAAAAAGAAGGGAGGAAGTAAAAAAATGTCACAATACTTGTATTGTGACACTGGCTAAAATAAATGTCCTTAAGTTTAAGAATAGTTTATGGCAAATAGTTCCAAAACTATTTTTCCTTTAATTCATTCCTAGAAGAAAATAATAAAGAAAACCAATCAATCATTTCTAGCATTCGTCTGAGGATTATTATCGTTCTTGCTTTGTCGGCCTTACGACCAGAAGGCTCATGTCAAGATAAGTATCAAATTATACACTCAATAAGAGCTTATCTAAACCATTGCAGACGCTTGTATTGTGTGTTGGATTGAGAGATGATTGAATTATAATAACAAGGCAAGAGGGACATTTCGAGAATGCTGGCATTAGTGGGATTCTCTTCGACACACAATCTCTTACGAAGAAGTTTGATAAAATATCATTCATTTAACTTTTATTAACTTTGTGTATGTTTTATTGCCATGGAGCCATATATCTGTCTGCTCTATTTAAAATATGCATCATCCCGCAGCAAAACGCCTATGACTCATCGTTAAATACTGAGGTTCTAAAAATAATACCACCAGCGAACGTATTTGACATCGTTTCAGCAACCTGTTGCATGGTGCCCGCTTAACCAACCTGTTACTTATGTACCAAACTCCCGACTGCATAAGCAATATGTGTGTGCAATGTTGCAGCCAAAACTAACTCATCAACAAATTCCCGCCAACGTTTGACGCGCATGAGTCGACCCAGTCGGGCCCGATGACGATGATTAGTCATCCGACCGATACGGCGACTGTATGACTCACGGTGAGAGCCCACCGAATGAGTCTACACGAGTGTCCGGCAGCTGGCAGTGAATGAACAGAAATTTAAAAATAACCCCAACTAATCCACTGGGCGCCTCCATCGGGACGGGTGATGAGTAACCGGAACGGAATAGGCAGTTACGTTTTATTGAAGGTGCAAATTTTTAAACCACTTCCAAGTGACGGTGGTTCAAAATATTAATTTTAATTAAACGTCTTCGAGCGTGCGTTCATCGGTAGCGTTCCCTGATGCTCTCATGCCACCAAAACACAAGAAAGGAGATTTTCCTTGCACAACGGAACCGAGAGAAATACACAATGCTTAAGCACTTGCCCGACGGTACTTCTTATTCAATTAGGATCTGGAAGCGGATAAATGGGTTTCGTTTGTAACGAAAAATGCCGTACGTTCAGCACCGAACGTTTCACCCTCAGCGCACGTATCGGGTGGCATTTTAGGCGAAGGGTGGAATCTTGCGCCATTGAATTCCCTCGACCGTGTGCGGTGGCATAACGCCGCATTTGTCACTGTCGTGGGATGTGTTGGAAAATTTCGAACGAATAGCTTCCATTTTGAGACGCTGTCTGTAGGATTTTCCGAAGATGCGGTTCGAATGGGACACGACCGTGCGATCGAATTACGGGGATTGGACTGTGCTGGACTGTGGATACGGTTGTAATTAAGATTGCAGGGTGCACGATAAATATTCATTCGATGTCAACAGGCCAGAAGAACAGAACGATGTGTGAGAAGTTCTTACCTCACGCGCTCAGTGGATGAGAGATGAAGGCTTTTGGTAACGATGTGCTATCACGTGTCCTCCTGCCAAGCGACACCCCGAGGTAAAAGCCCTTCTACTAGCTTTTCGATGTATTGCCCCGAACGTTTAATGCAGGGTAGCAGAGCAAATCCCCGCCTTTTGGGATTGTTTTGCTTCTTCCAAAATAGTGGGAATACCGTTTGCCACAGTTTCCAGTGACGAATTGTCACACCGACTATCTTGACAACCGTTGCACGTGCTAGCCGCCGGTTGGGCAGACACTGGATCTTCTGCACTAATTGGAAAAATTGTCATCGGTTTTGGAAGTTTGTTACACGTTTGCTTAATTCTACACTGGTGATGAGTTAACATAATCACAGTTTAAGGAATGGGTTATTTCTTCCATATGGGTGCCGTTAACAGCGATTAATTTTAAATGTAATTATCGCTGTAACGTAATGATTTAATGATACAGATCTTAAATGTTTCTTTATGTATAAAACATATCATAACAGTTTGCAACAAACACAGACCCTTTCAAAGATTTCTATACAATAAATTAAAATACAAATGAAGCTTAAAATTAGTTTAGTGGTCGATAAGGTATAGCTCGCTAGTTTAATGCGACTCTTTGATTTTGCGAATGTGGCTCTAACACATGATTCAACTTATGCTAACTTTTTTTTTTGCTTTCCCCACAAAGCTTTCAGCTAGATTGAAATCGAATTTCAGAATTATGATAAAAATCAAACAAATTTTAAATGTTGGTAAAATTGAATTGTCTAAAGTCTAAAGGGTTCGCTAAATCGCTCACGGTCGTGCATCCACGTAATGCAATCAGTTATAACGGTATTTCTGGCGAGCGTGCCAATCTTTCCATCTCAGTTTGGACCTGCAACGCTACTTATGTTATCGTGTACAATCTAAAAGGATTTTATAGACTAAGTTGTACGGTGTCATTCGCATGACAAAACTAGCCCACGATTTTAACTTAATGCTCGATAGCTAGGACTTCGTACGCCTCAAAGCTTGTCTGTTGTTCTTCCATACATAAATGACAAACAATCCTTCAGGGCAATTTTCTCTCATACGCGGCTGAGTAAGTTTCGTCAGCTTTGGATAGAGTTTCAAACGCGTATATGAGTACCGAACAATACATCTTCAATATAATATCAGCTTTGCAAAATGTATTTTAAGTAAAGAAGATTCCGCTGGTGATGGTAGGTGAATAGAGAATATTTTCGAGCAATTATAATACACAGTTTCACACAGCAAGTTCTATATTATGGAAACTTCTGAGAGAAACATAAAATGTATTGAATATCAAGGAACTTTAAAAATATACATCTTAGAGAGGATGCAGCTTAGGAAGACTTCACTGCATTTCTTTAAGAAAAGCGAGGATTTGGGATCCCTCTATATCCATTTACAGTCGTCTCGTTTGTATTAAACTTTTTATAAGTCCAATAATAGTTTTTACAGCTCTATTTCTGTACATTATTCCTATACTTTGTAGCTTGCTGTAGGATTTTTGCATAAAGACTAGCGTGACACATATTTGCGCACCATTACGAATTAGCGATTTACATTCTCCCAGTTTTTGTATGAGTTTAATTAATTGTTTATGTATGACTATTGATTTTAGAGTTTTTATCCAACTTTTGCATTGATATTTTAAGTATGTTTCAACAAATGATCGTTAACAAATTATTCATATAAATTAATACTATTTAAAAAAATAGATGTACAAATATGATGTCAACGAATTTTTAAAAATAATTTACAGCTTCGAGTAGTTTTTCAACCCCTGTCTTAGGTAAGTTGATCTGAAAGAAACACAAAAATGCACATTTAATTAGCATTTCCCATTTTCTCAGGGTTTTTTCACGGTGAAAAACCCAGCAGGTATCCATCTTGGAGGATACGGTGTTTGTACGGTACTCAAAACTAACACGCATACTTCAAATCTGTTGTGTTCTTTTGTTCACTTTGAATTTCCCTTTTCTGTAGCAACACTGTATTTAATTTATATTCGATTTCTTTTCTTTCTTCGAGTGCCGTAACCATGAATGAGCATGAGGAAAAGTGGTAATTAGCAAACGGATAGAGTGCCAATGCAAAGGGTTTCGCAATTGCATGTGAACCGGTAAGGATGCGATCGTTGCTAGCGATATTGCTATTCAGCTTGAAGCATTCTTCGCGCCGTCTGACGCTTTCGATCTTAAGCAATGATATCACACTTCCAACACACAATGGGACCATACAATCGGGGCAAAGGTAGTTCGGTTAGTGTTTTTTTTTTTGTTTTGTTTTCCCCTGCTGGTAGACTTGAGCCAATGGAAATAAGTGGTTTGCGGTGAGAAAAGGATATTGCACGTAAGTAATGCGGGATCGTCCAGCGTGCGTGAGAAATTTGTAACAGTTTTTTAAAGAATGTTGCCCATTAGGTCAATGCTTTTGTTACATCTAACGCATAAATTTATAAAAAAAAAACAATAAGCAATTTCTTTTGAATTGCATACACAAGTATTACATTCTATATTCCATTAAACTGTTAAAATTAATTAATTAAAAAAACCTTAATAATTAAGATACTTTTTTCTTTGCTTATTATTGAGTAGCATTAATTATATTTTCACAGTTTCAAATATCACTGCAGATTTTACAATAAAATTGTAATACTTTTCCTCCAATCTGCCAATTTCCGTTTTAAAATCAGCATTGAACCTTCAAATAGCCGTATCCCCCTTACAAACATTCCTAGGATAATCGTATGTCCACCCGAAGTACCCTTCGATAAAGAAACTATTATTACTTCATTGCCTTCGATTATTACGAGCCCATGTGTCATCCGAATCGGTTGCGTGAAATCTCCATCTCCAATAGTGCCATACCCGCACGCTAATTCTGCGGTAAATGGGCCAAACCATTGCAGGGGCTCTCAACCGTAGTCTCACCGGGAGGCGTAAGACATTCCACGGGATAGGGGTCCGGTACACATCTTGAGGGGTTTGAACACAAGAGTGCTCGAGCGGTACACCTTAAGAATTCATCCCGTTTGCTTCACCAACGTGCTATTAGCCCCGGAGGCGATTTTTTCTTACCGTAAGGGAACAATAATTGTAAACGTTTCAAGTGGCCATCGAGCCGAGCTGATGGTCGCGATATATTACTGCCCTAACAGTTTTATCCCTCGTTTAGTAGTTTGGTTACTGATCTCATCTTTAACACCCGGCTGCTGGTTAGAACTGTGCCTAAGGAACGACGACAAAAGAAAACCATGCAGCGAAGTAATTATCCTTACGGCGTGTCCCGAAATGTACCACATGCCGCGTGACGAAGCAAAGACACATTACCATCGTACGAAAAAGGGCGTTCCGACGTTTCTTGGCCATCTGATCGTATCGTTTCACTGTGCCTCTTCGAGTGTACGATCGGTCCCGGTCTTTCCGTACACTATCGGTTTCAAATTTCACCCAACACAAACCAACCATTTGTCCCGTGGAGAATATCGATTATGATAGCCCTAAATGGGGATACACATACACACAAAAAAAGGATTCCCGTTCATTCTAAATAACAAAACCCGCATAACATGATGGCTGTTTCACATTTTCCGAGGAGCTGTGTAAAGCCACAATTTGTTTCCTTCCGTTGGACTTGCTGCTCGCAATCAATTGTGCTACACAGTACGACCACTTGAGCATGTCCATCCGGTTCCCATTGACAGGGCATCACGTTTTGTATCACAAAATTTGCTTCCCAAAAAGCGAAAGTCTCACGAATCAGTTCCGGAATTTGTGTCATCCGGTTTCCCGTCTTGTGTATGTATGTGAATCACTTGTATGTGGTCTAATTCCGGTGCCATAATACCGGATGGGTGGACGTACGAATTATGCTGGCATTTTCATCTGCCATTCCAGCAAAGGACGAGTACAAAGTGTGCCCCTATTTTGGTACAGGGCTACAGGGTTGCAAAAAAGAGAAAGGATCAGCATATCAGTTTTGTATGACTTTGTTCTGCCAAATGATGAAAAGTTTACTGGCTTTGGCAAAAGTTAAACGACGAAGCAGACGAGAGATGCCCGTATTTTTTATTGTTCAACATAGCATTTATTTTTTAGAAGTTTCTACTCTTATAATATACAATACAACATATTACAATACAAAATAATGATTACTTTTAATGAGATTAAACAGCCAGGACTTGCTTTGTTCACTCTGGGGTGTGTCCATACCGTTTCACACCAGCGCATCATTAACAGCTGGTGGCACTAGAATGTCCTGTATTCGAACACCCCCACTCACCTTTTTATTTCCGTAGCCTCACAGAAACCTCAGGCTGTAGGTGAGATAGAGTAATTTAAATGTTCGGTTTTTGTGGTTCATCAAACATTACATGCCTGTCCGGATGAGTTCCGTATCGTTTTTCATCCCATATTGCATTGGAGATGAGCAGATAGAGAGTTGGTGTTAAAACAACGAACCCCACAAAAAACGAAGGCGAAAAAAGTAACGCAGTACCGATAGTTTACGGTAAAACGCATCCCTACAGAGCATCAGAGACGAAATGTTTAATAATCGATTAATAATTCTTCCGGATGTGTTTTTTTTTCTTCGCCCCGGTTTCCAGTACAGCTTGCAGCAGAATTAGTTCACGTGGACCTGGTACACAACGAGGATAGTGAGGGATGCTTGCCGTAGATGAGTAAAAGCGTCCAACCGAGGTGATAGAGCAGTTTTGATGGCATGAAGTGGACAAATAAAAAGCAGATGAATCGAAAACGATAGAACACATAACGCTTTCCCATCGAAGGAATTGAGCTGTGTTGGGGCTATGGCTATAGTGTG
The DNA here is from genome assembly GCA_000473375.1 of Anopheles culicifacies. Taxonomy (NCBI): domain Eukaryota; kingdom Metazoa; phylum Arthropoda; class Insecta; order Diptera; family Culicidae; genus Anopheles; species Anopheles culicifacies. The sequence continues at coordinate 94,199 of KI422501.1, forward strand.
TGCTGCCTCGGTGTAATTTAATATTTTTTTCTTCTCCTTTTACTGCTATCCCATGCCGGCAGGACGATGGGGAACAGGGCGTTGAGTTGCGTGACACTGCAGCGCAGCTGAATCGACGATCGACCAGCGTACGGTTCCGGCTATGGCAAAGCGTTATGTTTTTCCTGTCTCTAATGGATTTCCGCCCGCTGAGAGGATGATGACCCGTCCGTCAGTCCGGGGGAATGGCCGTTAGAGCGAGCAGATAACGGAATTTCCATTCATTTGAGGGATAGATTTTTGATCAGATTGTGATCGGTTGGTGTCGGTGGTAAGAACATAAATGAAGCCATATGATCGTTTTAATTAGGAAATTACTTCAAAACTATAAGCTTACTTATGATGATATGTGGCTTATGATTTAAAACATGTATCTAATGTAAAATAATTCAATTACCTTTGTTTTCTCAACAGTAAACATGTGTCTATCTTTAATTCGTTTTGCGATTCTTTAATTTTTAATAGGACAGTTCGTGGAACACGTTACATCAATTGCCTTCAAAAAGGAACAGGATATGGATGTCTTAACACGAACTTTACATTGAACTTGTTTCAAACATCTAGATATGCGCGTACGAGTGGATGGTGCATTGTCCTGCAATGAATTCGCTTCGGGGAGACCTTTGCATTCACAGTGGTCAAGTGCATTTGTTGTGTGACTGTCCGGTTGGCATAGTAGCCGCCACAAACCATTCCGAATCGTAGGGACGAGCGAACTTTGGCACACCATCAATAGAGCTGTGTGCAATCAGGCAACGATTACATACACTTGCACCATCGAGAGAGAGAGTGTGTGGCAGGACGGAACCGGACACAAGGAAAATACACGTAGCAAATTGCGTGACCGGTGCCAACAGCCCGGACCCATCCCGCAACCGCACACTCGAATGTGCTTCCGTCCGGTTGGATTATTCCGGCAGCGTATAATCAGCCCCGAAGGCATAGGGAACCCGATCCAGGGCCGGAAACAAGCTGCGAACTTGACCATACGGAGTGTTCTGCAAGCGTTGGAATAGCGCTACACTTCCTGTTTCCCAGTGCGGGACGATACACTCACACCCGGAACCATACCGAAAACGGAATTGATAAAGTAAATGGTCATCCCCTTCACGGGAAAACGGGAGAAAGTGGTTCACTCGATCGAAGGGAAGCCCTAATTATGGTAGTTTTTTTTTGCGTTACATGGCAGGTACCATTTTAACCCTCTCATCAGCGTTGCATACGTTAGTAGCGGGCGTCTAGTCGGTTTGTCGCCAAATAGAACGACCAAAGGGAAGGAAAAAAATGATACAGAACTAAAGGCGGAAGAAATTGTTGTCAGTAGATTTATGTTGGATAGTGCATCCATTATGTGCTTTATTGCATTCTTCATGACTGAAGAGTGTAGCGTGTTTTTCTGCGACAAACGGGGCACTATGGCACGGTGGCACGATGTGGACGCAAATTTTGACGAGCCAAACCATCATAATGGTTGTGTCCATCGGTACCTTGAAGGCATCCACTGAAGCTATTTACCGACAACCTAGCAAGAAATGAAATAAAAACTTCCTGGATATTTAAGTATCGAGGGCAATGGCTGACCAGTTGAATGCTTGCAGCAAGGGATTAAGTTTACTGACCCATCGGCAGTACGATGAATGTTTGAACGGTTTTCAATTACTCCCGCGGACAGATACCATCGCGAGAGACAACGTTCCTGCGTGAATCCCGAATACTGTACGGACGATAGGATTACAACGAGCAACAAGAAGGAAACCTCGCTGGGCGGAAGAATTGAAAAATAATTTTTTTTTTTTTGACGATGGGGTGGAAATAATTCCACGGATGGAAAGCGTGGAACAGCGGAATAATCGATTGCCAGTAGCAGTAGCAACCGAACGTTTGAACCTTTTGTTTGAACGGAAGCCCTTCAGAGGAATCCCCTGCACGTGGAAATGCATGGCACTCCGAGTGCATTACGGATCGTGGGATAGTGGACATGAAATCGAAGCAGAAGATAGACACGTCGATGTTCTGCTGTGCCGTGTGGTATTCAAAAAAATCGAATGAAATTATTTCATTTAAAAGAAAGGGTTGGAATATTGATTTGTGTGCGTGATAGTATACTTTAAGGCGCAGTATGTACCTGCCTGCACTAACAAGATGAATTTTTATACGTTCGACAGTGGTCGGAATGAAGCTCTTTGTCGGAACTGATCCACAACAACCTTGTTGGCCCTGCAGAATAATGAAAATAGTAGAATAAATTCATCTTGTTGTTTAATTTTTCTTTAGAACTTGGGACTTGTCAATAAAATAATAAGTTTTCTTTTGATTAATTATTGGAGAATGTTGTCTAATATCCTCGGAACTTACCACAAATATTAAAACTATAAGAATAAAATTTTATAATTTGTTTGTTTGCTCCAAGAAGTTTGTCAACCACTGCGTTACACCTTTATTATGATTCAAATAAATCATACAAACATGGAAATGTGGCTGAAACGTAAGCGGCACGTTAATCGCACTACCTATCGAGCCGTCCCACGGGAGCGTGTACCAAACGTACCGTAGCAGTTACATTTTGTCCTTTTTATCAGCCCTCATTTAGTGCACAAAGGGTTTTGGATTTGAATTTTGTCTATATCCCGCTGTTAAAGCCTCCTCGGTTTTGTTCCCACTTGTTCCCACTATCGCACAGAATCGGATATCTGATCATCCAGCATGTAGATGCAGTCGCAATTCCCCAAGCGAGACAAGATAATCTGTTGCTGAGGTTTTTAATTACAATCTTACCCCGCTTCTGTTTCATTGAAATCTTTTTAGCGCAAACATCCCGAAGGATTTCCTTTCATGGCGTTTTAATTTCCATGATAATTTACTGCCTCGAATAATGCGTTCCCTCTTCCTTCGTTCGAAAAACGTACGAAGCTGCGCACCGTTTGTCGATGGTTTGCCAATTGTATTTTCTATGACTATGTTTGTCTAAGAACGGTTGGCCGTGAAATAACATTGCGTGTGGCATCATCCAAACAGCTTGGCTTGGGTGCCGTTGGTTAGTATTGTTTTTATTATTTTGTACAGCACTTGCCGAAAGCATGATCAGTCCGTCAATGTTGACATTTGTGAATTTTTGACAACAGCTTAATAAAAACACGCGCGTCTTCCACCGCCCACCGTTGAAAGATCAAAGGACTACAACGCGAGTACGTCGCAGCAGGCGACGAACGGGATGAGTGAGAACGAGAAAGAGGATACAATGTTGTCGTTTATCTGAACTTCAATTCACTCAACTACGAGGTATTTTCTTCTTATTTTGTTTCTAATGTTGGCCACCATTTTTAAAAGACCTAGTTAGGGTGCATTGTGTTGGTGTGCATGTTTTGTTTTTGCAAAACTTTTTTGTCTCTCCTCAGGTTACGTTCAATCGACCCATCGTAGTTTCGTATCCCATTTGACCATCTGCTTCGGTGGTTTTGGTTCCGTATCGGTCACCGCACGCACCCGAGCCCAATCGAGCGCAAAAGCGAATCCAGCTATCTATTGGGGTGTTATTGGCTGGTGGTGGTGCGAAATCCGGTGAATGATGCCCTTACGGAGATTGCCCGAAGCGAGCGTGAACAAACGGTTGTTAGCTGTGAAGGTGTTGCAAGGTGAGGTTGGCCGTGGATGTTGCGGTGGCTGGTGAGGTTGATGATGATGTATTACACCAGGCAATGGAGAACCCGAGAGCTGTCTCTTTTTCACTGCCACTCCCCGGAACCACCGATCGGTACAAGTATGATGAGCTGTGCGTGTTGGAAATATCCTACATGTCCAGCGCCTATAACTTTGCAGTAGATTCTACTCTCCATTAAATGGGTGGAAAATTCAATCTGTCCAGAGGTGGGATTATTGAAATTTTAGCGTAATTAAATTTTACCAAACTGAATCCTAGCAAAATGATTTATCTGTTACGTGTAATGGAAGCTGTTTTGTTAGTTAAACCTTACTCTTAACGGCTTTATCTCCTTCTAGAATAGTACTGGATCACGAATTGAGATCCTTTAAGCACCGAATCAGACAAATGATTTACGATTTGAGTTACGCTCCGTAACAATTTCTAGTTTTAATCCCCTAGGACGATGCAATCTATCGATGCCACGAATGCCAGTGCTGTAGCGTTCATACTTCATCTCCGTGCAATTTGGATTTCGAGTATAAATAACCATTTCTCACGCGATCGTTCCCACGGAACATGGATGGTGAAAGTATCTTCACCACATCGTACAGAAACGCTAACCGATTGCGCCAATGCTGTGCACGAATGTGGGCCATACCATCCCTGGACACCGACACTATCGATTTACACCCTCGTCCGAAAAGAAAATTCAATTCGATACGAGGTACGGCTGCGAGTACCGACAAATGCCACCATGGTTCGGAAACACCATAAGGATGAGTTCTGCGTTGAAGGTCACTGGGAAATTAGCAGAATAGCAGTCGGCAAAGGGGGAACACTTCCGCTCCAAAAAATTGAAACATATCGGTGGCCGGAATTTCGTGCACCGAGTGTCGAGTAACGAAAAAGACAAAACCTGGCCTGGCATGGTTGCAAGGGTGACAGAAAGATAAATTTGAATTTCAGCTCGTTGCGCTTCTTTTCGTTATGGCTTGTAGGGCCTTCGTCATATACAGTCCACGTCAGTCACTGTCTGTAGAAATGGTAGGGTTGGTGCCGAAATACTCTTCACCATCAGAAACAGCACCATATACGTCGGCAAGTGGATTTGGCAGCGAGGGAAATTTGTCTGGCAAGGACATATTGGTTTGGAACGAATGGTGTGGTTGTAAATCATTCCATAGCCAAACAAAGCAAATCGTAACGAATGCACACAATGAAGCGCTAACTTCGTTACCATTGCTGTCAATTATAGGCGAAGACATTTATCTTAAAATAAAAAGAAACAAAGCTAATTTAAGTGGGGACTAATCAGGGAATTCTAACGCCTAAATGTATGCAATATTTTAAAGTAGTAAATTCCACTTAAATTCAAGATGTTTTGCACCGTCATTTCAAGCGACTAAATTTCAAAGGCATGAGAAAATTGGATCCATCAATTCTGGACATGTGCTGGAACTGTTTTTAACAAATTCAAAATCTTCATTGTCATCCCAGTGGTATCCTTGGTGACCACAAACAATCTTTCCACACAGTACACACCCCGCGTTCGTTGTCATGCAAGGATCGTACACCGCGTTACTGCAAACAACAACAACAAACTACTACTAAAGCAGTGTGAAGCGAATTACGAATTTTTGGCCCTTCCGAACCTTCAGGTAGGGTGGTTTCCCTAACTTCGTAATTTTTTATTGTAGCAACATTTTTCCCAAAACTCACCAAGATCAAGGAATATGCGTGGTTGGAGGGGGGAGGAAATAATTGTCGTGATATTTATTTTCCATCGCTCTGTTTCGCTTTATCCCGCGCTCACTACAATTGCACTTCATCATCACGCGTGCACTCGGTCCCACAGTGTAATGTCACGTAGACCAGGCACCCATCCCTGCTAGCTAGCGATGGGTGCAGTTCTGACTAAGAATATTCACTAGCAAACAACAAACTTCGATAACAACATAGAAAAAAAGCCTTCAATTCATTTTCCCCCTTCAATGGCGGATGTGGAAATTTTTAGTTCCTTTGCATACGCAATGGAACAGGGCGACCCGACAATTATTCCTTTCGCCGATGTGTATAGGGACACTCCGTTGCTGCTGCTGCTAGCTCATTGGTTTTAGGGGTTTGGAATATCATCTGAACAATCACTGACAGACCCCAGGATGGAGTGTTGGCGGTGGTGGTGTTGGTGGTGGTACTGAAAATTCCATTAGCAACAGAAAAAAAAAACTCCAAAGCACTTCTAGCTAGAATAGGGAAGAAGGGTACCAATGCACTGCTAGGGCCGGACAGGAACGCTGGCAAGTATCATCCCTCACCATTCGGTTCGTACATTTGGCGATGTGTGTGTCCGTGCTGTTCGAAGGCCAAACTCTTCTGGTGATGATCAAAATCACTACACACAACTGTTCGCAAGGACCTTCCCGATGGTGCTGATGTGCAGTGGTGATAGTGGTGCAACACCACCACGCAGTACAGGGCGGTGGTGGCTGCGAATACAAATTCTAAAATAGGGGATGAGAATTATAAAACCACCCCTACCGCTTTTACGCGCAATGTTACAATATTCTCCATTTTCCGTTTCGTTTCGGACGCGGCAATTAAGAAACGGGACAGTATTTTATATTGGGAAATCTTTCGCTAGTGTTGTTTTGGTTCGCTCATCAGTTTTCAGTTTGATCAAGGCTGATGTTGTATGGATGATGTTACAGAGGAAATTATTATTTCCGAATGAATATGTGTATGCCCGGAATGCTGCGTTTTAAAGGCTATTCGGCTATTGCATTACTGACGAGGAATTGCATCGCCGTACATATATGATTCCGGAACATTTACTACGTCTACTTCTCAGGCACTATAACCGCTTCGCGGTCTTGGCCTGCTGCAACAATCCTCGATACCGCTCGCGGTCCAGTGCCGTCGTCTGCCAATCCGTTATCCCGGGCGTTCTGGCGGACGCATCCACGCCATCAATCCATCTCAGTTTGGGCCTACCACGCCTCCTCTGTCCATGTGGACAGCCTAAAAGGACTTTACGGGCTGGGTCGTCCGGTGTCATTCTCATGACGTGACCAGCCCACCGGAGCCTGACGAGTCTAATTCGCTGCATGATGGTGAGATCAACGTACAGCTCATAGAGCTCGTCATTGTAGCGGCTCCTTCATTGTCCGGAAACATTGATCTCATATTATTATTGGAGCATGTCAGTTTTTAAAAGCATTGAGAAGAATATCCGTTCCAACCTTATGCGTTGAAGTGCTAAAGTCTGAGTATTTACAGATATTCATAAAATTATAGGTTATTACTAACAGAAGACTAGTTTTACATGAGGCGCTATTATGTGCGTTACGACTATCTTCTACACCTGGCCAAGCAGTTGTACATGATCGAAAAATGACTCTCAGAACATTGTATGAGAAGGCTTTATATTTATTTAAATTATCACTAAACTTGGAAGATTTCATCTGTTGGGAATATTTGAAAGTACATCTTTCAGCTAGGCAACCTTGGAATATTTTGAGTAATGTAATGTAAAACACATAATAATCATCGACTAGGCAATAAATTCTAAAAACTGTGGTTGGTAAGCAATCTTTTTTAAATTGAATTCAGAGACGTCTAGAAGTTGACTAGTACAAACAACTAGCTGATCTTAATGACGGCATATAAATTTATAATTTTAAAACTCAGAAAGCTGATGATCAATTCCACCTCAAACGCGTAACCTAAAAAATCTCTCACATTCTTAGTGTCTCACATTCCATGAACTTTCACAGGTTTTATATGAAACCTTTCTTAAGATAAGATACACCATGATGATATAAAGTAATGGTTTACATCATTTGCAGCTTTTTAAAGTTTTGCCTAAGCGTACTCGACACACCCAAAAGCGTACCGAAATCGTACGATGTGTTGAATTTTTTAAATAAACCATTACCACTATTTCGCAACCCACCCTACCGTCTAAAATGAAGCGGCTACCAAGGTGATCCTGTTCTTGGTGCCATTAAATATTACCGGGCAGGTGTGTGTTACATTGGGCACCCTACTCCCGATGTCGATATGATAACAAACCCACGGACCCATGCACGGTACCGTACGACACCCTCGTCGGCGAATGTTAAGTAACGCACGCGGACCATAACCCTTCAACCGAAGTGGGGTTGAAGGTACAACAACAACAAAAAAACACTAGAGGGTCCACCTTATTTTCCTAACTGCTGCCCTCGCATATGAAGTTGTTCGCCTAAGAAACACGGCATGTATGCGTATTACGTGGGTCCGTTTGTTTTTGTTTTGCCCCCGAAGTGTTACCAGGCTCCGGTTGGCAGGAAAAAAGGGGAATTGCTTGTTTCACTCGATTAATTTTCTTCGGACCTTTCGGGTTCCAATTTTCCTTCCACTACTAATTGGACACGGGGGTTTTATTTGTCGGATGATGCACATTCATTGATGAGACGCTGATGCATTGGTGAGGTTTGTTTTCGGCGGTTTGTTTAGCGTTGGTAAACAAATAAATTAATGCAATCTGCTGCGCCGATGTGTGATACCGTGCAACGAATTTGTTTCGTATCTGTGTACAACCAACAACACACAAACGAATAGCATGCTTGCAAGAGTATTTCAAATACTGTTCAAATAAAAATCTACAAAAATGCATTAATTTCTTCTCAACTTAAACTCCACAAACGGTGTCTATAGTATTCATCTCGCGAATGAATATGCTCAAGGTTTAATCAGCAAATGAAAATACCTTGTCACAGATCGATCAATCAGACACAGCCAGACTGGATTCCGGGGGAGCGTCTTCTGTTCTATTCCGCTAGCGTTTCATTAGTTTGATTGACAATGAAATTTATGCACCATCACGTAGTAGCATTCCGCCAAACCAGACCTGACAGTGGTTACCAGATCCTGGGCCATGGTGTCTTTTACCATGTTACTTAAAACACAACCTGACACCTTCATCTTACCATTGCGGGATCCGTTCGTTTGTGAAGGGATTTAAATAAACCGAAAGACAATATATCTCATCTTCCGAATTGATTCTGGTTCAATTACATTACACGGCAAGCAGAGTTCCTGTCAAATATACGGGAATGAGTGAAACTACCCCCAGAAGGCAGTTCAAACCCTATGAATCATCAATCTAAAAATACCGTCTAGCCGCACGGATAGAAGGATATGATTAATACATGTAAGGTCGGGAATGGGTAAGCTTTTTTGTGTTGCTTTCTATTGCCAATCGTACAACGCACCATTCCGTAGAAATGTAGAATTTCACCTTCCCGTTAAAGTGTTCTCCCAAGGGGAGGAAAAACCTTGACGCCGGACGTACGTACGGACGTTGGTACGTTTAAAGGTATTTCGGAAAAATGGTGCAGTTAGCGGGAGAAAACAATAGCAAAAAATGGTGATTGCGTGTGGCGACAGTGTCAGTATTTGCGCTGGCGAGAAAGGGCAGGAATTCTTACACACAGGTACCGCGCCATCGTTGACCACTACACGCATAAATGGCGTGACTCAGTAGTTGGGAGTACGTGTTACGCGATAATGACCCTTTGGACGAGCTTGAACGTTAGTCATTTTGCTGATGAACTTGCCGAAATAATTAGAATCCTCCTGTCACCTCCATTCTGGGAGCAATCGAGAGTCCTTTCGCAATACCAGGGATGACAAGCGAATGGCGAATGTTTACCATTTAATTATAGTTCCAGTCGAATGAGTATTCCTGGTGGGATTTCATCACAGACACAATGCAAGATGTATGATATAGATAGCTTTCAATACTGAGAAGCATTATATATAACATTACTAAAGTGTTTTATTTTCTGTTCTTTCAAAGTAACAGAAAAAAACACAACAAAAGCGGAATAGCATCAGCAGAACACGCAACAAGCTTTCAAGCTGTGCCGTCATCTGCGAGATGCCTGTGTGTGCTTTGTATCGGCATTTAGCATCGGCATCCATAAAACTCCACCGCAAAGAAGGAAACACTTCAAGATGCATCTGAATCCTGTCTTGCGCCTTCCACATGTTCCAAACGTGTTCTCTCTTCCTTTCTTTTGGGATTGTAACGAAAGCGCCTATACCTATCGGGGTTCAATCAATTGATCGAGCACAAAGCCCAGGACCCTTGCAACAATTTTTACCAAATGTCAATCTGAGCGCAAACAGTGCTGAAGCGTGCCCGAACACGGACGGATTGGTTCAGAAATCAATAAAAATAAAATAGATAATTTATCTGTACGTTGGTCCGGGCACACGCGTCCACCGGTATTATGGTGTGCGTGCACTGAATGGAAGGGATGCAGTACATAAAAATGCTACACAATGTCCCCGGGATCGGGACGGGATTGCACTGCTATTTTCACCCAATTTTTGCAGCCGGCACGAATCTGCTCGTGTGTCTGCCGCTGTGTGCGAAGCATTTAAAATCCTATCACCGTTCCATCCATCGTTATGCGAATCCCGACGGGTGCTACAAGGTGGAACGGAGCAGCGCACAACATTCTCCTGGGCCCTCGGTGCATTACGGGCGATCGTAAATTACAGCGTTACAGCTAGTGGTTTGGCAAGCGGGCAAGCTGCTGCTGCTTTCGTTTGCAGCTGCCATAAATGCAACGAACGATTCCTGTTTCACGATCGAACCCCCGGCAAAGGGAAATAGATCGAGCAACACCCCGACATGCCGGTGTCAATGCGTGCTGTGGAGGATCCGATTTCGCGACGATTTACCTTACCGTCTCACCTGGACGAACGGTGGCAATGGGCCAATCCTTTCGGGAAGTGCAATATGGCACATTTTGCAGCAGACTCGCGCACCCTTTCGTCTGGAGGTATTAATATCCTTTCCATTTTTGGCTTTTGTTTGCGTGAAGACAACAATCCAGGACATCCTTTATATGTGATGGTTTTCCTCACAAATGTTACTCTCCTACACGTCTGAAATGCACGAGTTTTTAGAGGCCATTTCCAGGCCCTCCACTGTAAGGATAATTACTTTGTTTTGATGCATTTTCCGAAAACCGTGCCCGGAAGTACGTTGGGAAGTGGAAAATAATGTGGGGAACATGGTAAAACACCACTATCCGGCGTTTGGTTGCCCCGAGCGATGAGTTCCAGACAATCACGGGCAGGACATCCACTGGTGGAAGCAAAAACCAACGAAGCGTAAATCCTGCCCTGTTGATGAAGTGAGTGCGCCATTAGTTGGGCTAGAAATCGAAATGGAAAATGTGGTTCCGTTTGGGAAGTACAACATAACCGGTACCATCGAAAAGGGCGTCTAATTAAATCGAATTGCACAAGAGCTGGAAAACTATTAATGCGTTCCCATGGAGAAAAGAATGGACTGGTGAGATTGGTTTCTATTGTGGATTTGGCGGAGTTCCCAGTGCCACCTAACTCGTCAGGAACGGGCAGGGATACAACCATTCAATTTTATCCATGTCCCCTTTTAAAATAACTGGATTAGGCGGCTGGAATGGTTGCAATGCCGGTGCAAACTTGCAAGCAATTTCATCAAACAAAAAAGAATTCACTTCTTGGCACCATTCGGCGAGGGAATTATGCTTGAGGCACAGACCACCGCCAGGACATTATTTGCTTCCCTGTGGAGAAGACATTTGCTTCAGTGGGTGGGCAAATTATTCACGATTGATTTGTGGAAGTTGCTACTATTGCGTATGTGGTGCAGGAGGGATTTTTGAAACAAGATGCAGGATCCAGATAAAAGAAGGGATTGCAGGCTGAGGAACACTTGTATAATAGAAAAAAATTAAAGGGAAAACACTTTTATAAAACAACAATAATGGAATACATCTTTCAAAAATATAACAGTGTATTAATGTACTAAAAATTTATGGAAAACAATTGCCGCTCTTCTCTATTGCCACTTCTTGCCAATTGCCACTATGAATAACTTATCCTGCTAGATGAGTTGGTTGGTTGCTCTATTGTTTTTCAGAGGCTTTGGATCCATTGACCTCATTTGCCTCTTAAAGTTGTTCGATGAGTTTCAAATTTAATTAAAACATAATCATTGATGATTTAAACATAAAACCATTAAAATTGGATTTCTTTTAATATAAAATGTATCAATCAATGTCCATTAACTGCTACTAATGTACTTATAATTGACAGGAAACAGATGCATCTGTTTCGATTTTTAAAAACTCTTTCCACTCGATAAGTAAATCAAAGTAAATTAGTACATCATCAATTGATTGCTTACACTACCCATCAAACCCCATCAACATCATTATCGTTAATTGCTCTGGTCTGCTTCATGGACGATTTACAATTAAATGTTCTGTCCACTGCAAAGACGGATTGCCTCCGTTTCCTTCGAGAGGGTACCGAAGAACTCACCCCTCTACTGATCTACAGTCTGCCCAGGACGATTGGACCATTTTAACGTAATTACAGAGCTGGCAATGAAAAGTGGTTGACAATTGAATTTCCTTATACCTTCCTGTCTTGCCGCAATCAAAACAATCTTCACTGTCGTGCCGTATCCGTGCTGCCAGCATCAAAGAAAACCTGTGTCCGGATTTAGCATTTGTGCATACCAAAAGCACATCCGAATAAAGCCTTCGCTGTACAAATGGGCAAGGAAATTTGATGTCCTTTTCATTACCAAACTCCTTTACACATGCTTCCTTCAGTGCCACGGATGAGTTGGTGAAGGTCAGAAGACGAAGAGTATGCGCACCCATCACAGCGCACGGACTGCACGCATTCAACCACATAAATGGTTCATTTCGCTTTCGAAAGCACAACCCGCTCCTTGGAAAACGGTGCACCTCCTTTCGCTTTCAATTATACCATCTTGAAACGGTTGGTCGTTTTTTTTTGTACGTATTGTTGCTACTGCTCAAATGGTCCATTTTATGTGTCGGCTACCAAGCGCAGCTAACGGTTCGGGATTCGGGCACCCTTCTGGTATTCTGGTGCCATGATTTCCTGCCCGGCACCGCCAACACAGTCAGGGTCCGTTTGAAGTTTTGCAGCACCGAAAATGCTCGTCATCGTACTCGAGTGGACCGAGTGCCAGGAGCGTGTGTCTATGGGGTGGTGATACGTACAAATACACACACACGAATTGGAAACGGGACGGTTTGAGCTTCCTTGGCTAGTAAAACGTTGGCAGTGCGCGTTCCCCTTTCGGTATTCCATAGTGTATGCAACAAAATCTTAACACAGGGGATGGTATTAGCAATGCCGTCCTGGCAAACCGTAAGGCATTGTTAGGATGGTACAGTGTGGGGTATAACAATGATGATGGAAAAAGAGCTACGATGATCACTATTGATGGATGTGCACAGCGCTCATCTTTGAGTATTTAATTGTTAACTGCTAAACTGATTGGTATCCAGAAATTCACAAGTTTATGTAGTCCTAATTGGGAAGTCATCTCTTGGATACATGGGGAAACAATCAAGAAGTACATGTTACGTTTTTGACCATCTCATCATCATAGTTCTTGTTCAGTAAAAATCATATTTTCTAATCATCTTTTCTGTTTAAATAAAAATCCACAAATGATGACTTTTGCAGTCGCTTTAAGGAAAAATTGATCTAAAAAATAATAAATCAATTTTTAAACTAATTTACACAAAACACTTGGTGGACTAATAATTGTCCAAATTACTTGAGTAGGTAGTTTACTAATCGAATTCAGCATATTTCGTAGTATCAAGCACAAATCTAATTCTCTAAGTCTTCCATGACTCTAATGCAGTAAACAATCAAAACATGATTTCTCTAAAACGAGAAACAAAATTTGAAGCTACACTTACTCCAAAGGACCACACTGTTAGCGTCCGTGCTGCGATAGATGCGTTCAGTGCAGACCAAAAGCCCTTCCACGACCAGAACATAAAGACCATCTCCAAACGCCATAAATGGTTCGTTCACGAAGCTTTCAGAGGTCCTTGCTTGCACACCATACAAACTCTCGCCCTACAGCCGGCCACAGCAAGAACAAGTACAGAGCAAAACGCGACCCTTCAAACATTCCGAAAACACCCCAATCCGATTCGATACGACGAAACACATCCGATAGTGCACGGTGCCAATATTGGACCACCCTAGGTATCCTGGTGTGATGAAACACAGCCCTAGCGCAGCAATGGGAAATATGCCGATCGTTACGTACAAAATGAAGAAGAAGAAAACAAAACATACACACACACATCTATCTAATCAAACGCACACAGCCAGTAAGGGGAACATGTTGAATGCTTTGGGAAGCACCTGGTTTCGGTTGCTATCTCGGTCCGTTTGCTGCCGGGGGATAGGGCGAGACGAAAAAAGCCGGCACCCGAGCAGAGTTGGTTGAGAACGGTGTTGATTATGTTGGTCGATGCCAACCGACAAATTCGGGCAGATGGGCGCAAATCTGGTCCTATTTTTTCTTTCGACCACCGTTTAAAGTCGATGCAGGCAGCATTGAATGGGCTCTGGAGAATAAATTGTGACGATGGGTAACGGAATTATCAAACGGCTGGGAAGGTTTTGTACTATAGTATAATCATATAAAGGAATTGTTTATTCCAACAAGTCTGAAACTTGTATGAAGTTGAGTTTTATTCAAAAATATTACTTAATTCGTACTTTCCTCGCATTTTTTACAGTTAAGCATAGTACAGCTGTGATGTGATCATTTATTGGAATTGATTATTCCAACCAGCATTTATTAGTAATTATATTAGTATTTGTTCCAAAAACATCTCCTAATTACCTCATTCTTCTCACCTTGCTTTCGTTTATCACGTCGCAAGATCATCCAGACAGTTTCTACTCACCCATAATTACCAAATTACCTCATATCCCCAAAGGAACGCAATTGCCGACTTTCACTCACGTCCACGGCACGACCTGCCTCATACTAAATCCCGGTCCCCATCCGCTAAAAGATGCACTCAACGTCAAAACAAACGCAAACCTACGAATCCTGGCCGGCCTGGTCTCCCTACAAGATTCCTTCACCGTCTATGTCAAGGTTATCATAAAATCAACAACAAAAGTCCACTTGTTCCTTCGGTTTTAGTGCGTCTTCGGAGGATTGCTTTTTTTTCTTCTTGCTGTTCGGCTCCCTTCAACACGCAAACACACAAGCACCGACTCCCGAGCGCCGCCGAAGAAGGACGCACGGCAAAGAAATGGCGGCAGTCTGGCAATCCGACCGCGAAGGAGTACCGTAAGGTGCAAGGAACTTTGCTTTGCTTCCCCTTCAATGGTATGTGCTTAAGGAATAAAAGGACAAGCCCAACATCAAAAGGAAGGAACGAAACGGTTCACTTCGTTCCGTCTTTATTCTTCCTTGATCGATGCATGTTTCCTTCTGCCATCCGGGATTCCCTTGCCCCTTACTATGGCAAGCATCTTTTCAGTCCCTTTTTCAGCTCGAGGGTTTTACTTTGCTGTTCTCCTTATTACGTGTAGACGGGAAGTGAATAAATGGCAAACTTTGATCCGATAGCTGTGCAGGAAACAGAACCTCAGGAAGTGGATCAGAAATTTGGAATCTGGAGGCAAGACGTTCGCATTTTTGTGTAATGTGAGATGTCCGACGTGAATGGGCTACTGGAGAAGGAACGAGAGCATTAGACTGCGTGGACAGGTCGATTGTAGAGTAGAGTATTTTTAGTTTGGACAATGTCATTTAAAAATGGCTGTCCCTTGTAGTTCACCGGAATGTATGCGTTCAAGGAACATTTAAATGGCGAGTGCTGTATTATAGTTTCCATAATTTAAAGTATGAGTATCATAAAATATAGCTAAAATGTATTTAAGCTGTACATTTTTTAAATTCTATCCTTGTCTTGAAAGTGCTTGCAAAGTAATGAATCGTTTAATTAACTAAAACAAGTAAGCGCATATGATGAAGGAAAGATTTCAGCCATACAGAAGCAACGAACCTTGACGGGCGCCTTCTTTTTGAGGCTCGGCTCGTGCCATTCTCTCGTCCGTTCTATCCTCATGCCTCACACGTTTCCACGCCTGAGCGTACATTATTATAAAAAAAACTTTCTGCTATTAATTAGAATGCATTATGCAAGCGTACCTTGACGCTAAGCAGAAATGTTTCACCGACACAAATCGTACTGCATCTGCGTTTGCACACGCGTCTATTTTAGGATTTTCGAACCATTTTGCACCACTAGGAGGGTCATGTTATTTTTTTATTTTTCGTCTTCCTCTATAACTTTCCCTGGGTTTACTTTGCTTCAAAATGTGGTCGCGTGCCATTAGCCCATTTATGTTTACAGCGGCTTGCATTCACACCCTCCAGCCCTCCTCCTGCCGAATCGTTTGCGTATTTTGCCACCCAGTACACATACTGATAGACCGGTTTCCGTGCAAGGATTTGTCGTGTCGTTAAAATGAAAAAGGGGAAATACGTCGTTTACACCACTACCAACAGCACATCGGCGGTCGGGTGCCTTTACCGGCACGGCAGGATTTCGTCGACATGGCTGTGCGCATGTTCCGTGTGCCGAGGGTTGTGATCGCCTTATGTAAAACGATCCCTCCGTGATTAAGTCTACATCCGCTCGATGTACGACATAGCGTCGGTTTTGATACCACCAAACTAAAGGACGCCGTTTCGCTGGCACCGCTCCGTCCTTCTCCTTCACTTGCGGACGGCGTCTGGTTGGTTTCTAGAAGGGAAATCATTTTCCTTGTAAGACGTGTAAGCAGATATCGCCCAGAGACCTGTTCCTTTTTTTCTAATTGATGACAGGTTGTTGAAGCCTCGGCACCTTCAAGTGCAAGACG
Source organism: Anopheles culicifacies (assembly GCA_000473375.1). Taxonomy (NCBI): domain Eukaryota; kingdom Metazoa; phylum Arthropoda; class Insecta; order Diptera; family Culicidae; genus Anopheles; species Anopheles culicifacies. The sequence goes on from KI422501.1 coordinate 110,664, forward strand.
CTAGTACCGATACGTCGCATGGTGCTTTGGAATTTTTCCTGCTCTATTTGAAAGTGTTGCTACGGCTTCATTTCCTTTCCTTTTGCCAACAATACTGTGACTTGGTTCCAGGGAAGTTAACGCTACAATAGTTACATGGCCACTAACATGTTATTTACTCTTACTAAAATGCACTCAATGAAAGAACAAATGTCAATACTTGGAAATGCATCGTGTCTTTCAACGGTTCTCTTATTTCACCCACTTTGAGAAGAAAAAATTAGCACAAATATTAGAAACAGCTTAAGATGGGTCAAATATGATCCGTGTGGATCTTCAAAATGATATAATAACCAACGAGCAACGCGATTTCTTACGAATGATTCATTGTACTTCCGCTGGGCAAAGTTCACTTTCCTATGCAACAAATCGAGAAAACTGATACTTATCAAACACCTCATTACGGATGGTGGAAAAGCTTAAAGTCAGTCCCATTGGGACCCTTTCGTTCGCAGGTAACCTTATCCGTGCGGAGGATCGGAACGACAGTGTCAATGAACCCACCTTCGGTTGGGCTCAGATCGAGAACGGACAGCTGCACGATACTCCCTGGTGATCGTAAGCGCACTCGGAGAAATACCCGCACCTAGAACACCTAGAACTAGAGCTAGAAACTAAACACCGATTGTACCGCAGAGGGGTGAATTCCGGTAAAACAAAACCGGAAAACGCGTCATAGTGGAAGCATTTCACCAGGTTCAGGTAAAAAAAAACACACACACACAACTCGGACGCTTTGCGCTATGCCATTCGCGAAGCCACACCGGGTATGTGTTGATGTTGATCTTTGACATGTAAGGGATCGAAACGCAAGGAATCAATGCACAATCAACATGTGCCCAATTTTTCCTTCGTTTTACCTGCGCCAGCATCTTTTCGTAAGGGCCCGCAGCCAAAGGTGCACAGGACGCGCTTTGTTGGCGAGCCAGATCAAATTCCACCGGGCAGGATGGATGCGCAAGATGTGCAGAAATTGAACCCACGAGGTGGAATTGATGACAAAATAGGATTGCAAATGGAACGCACAAACACGCGCCCGATTTTGGTCGATCCTAATATTTGTCGATCGAGTGTGGATTGTGGTTGATCATGCTGCACACACCTGGTAGGATCATTTTCCTTTGCACCCACTACAGTAAGGATAGCAAACGTTAAACCCCTTTTCGGGATGTCCGGTAACCGTTTCGAGTATTTTTGTTTTCGGAAACATTTGCAAACGAAAAGAATAAAAGATCAATGACCACAGCTTTACTTTACAGGCACAACTACCCATCATGAAATAACCGTTTTTCATAGCACACAGGCTACACCTGGCCCGGTGAGGTTCCTACAAACAGCCGCATAAAACCATCACGCGGTCACCTTTTTCACGGCGGGGCACTTAACTGGATGAATAATGGTTGAGGCACCTAGGCGTGATCGACCCTTTCGATGCACCGTTGCGAAGGGATGAATGAGTCGACACAAATTTGATTCGAAACACACCCGGCAGCCACAGCAGCGCTATGTATATGCCACGTGTCATGATCTGCCTCCATGGTGCTCCGTTTTAAAAAGAGCATTTTTCCACCTATTTTCCACCATAAGGTATGGCACCGGGACAGAAGCATCTTCTCTGAAGGATCCTTACGTCCATTGAGAGGGCGTAACGCAGCCTTCGGAAAGGAGCGAATCGAATCAACGGAATAATCGACGTTAGCTATTCGCTTTTGTGGTACTAAATCAACATTTGCTAAGTATCACCCTGGTAACCACTCGGTTCCGGTGATCTAGAAAACGGATCGAGATCACAGTTGTAACAGTGGCTGTAAATTTAGGTATCTTGGGGGTGAAACATTTCACACCTTCACCACACATCCAGCGGTAGGAGAAGCGAGAATCGACTGTAACTATATGCTGTCCGGATGGCCGAGCAATTTGGAAAGTGTTCTTGAAATCTTCATTTCAATGATTAATGAAATAAACGGGCGAGTGCCAGCTGATACAGTGAAGTTTGTTTGAAGATCACTTTCACAGATCAGTTCACAATCAATGAGAAACATGGACACGTATGGGAATTGCCCTTTAAAGCAGCCGTTTTGTTCTGAGCGCCTCCTTCTTATAACAGCCATTCAACCAACCACAGTGATGTTCAAAGTTCAAGCTTTAGATGAAGGATTTATCATTCATGAAGGATCATTAAGGAATACTATATCTACATATTATGCAAAAATTATACTAAAACAACCGTTTGCGATTGCATTGTAGCAAGAGCAGCGATTGATTATTATTTCTCTTTGAAAATAGCGAATAAATAAATTTAACGACCATCATTCTGCTTTGCTGTATCCTTTTTCAGCTTTCTTTCTTTTCCCCTGAATTCATTTCAGATATCTAAAAACAAAGAATATGTACATCAAACGACGAATATAGATGTATTCTTTGAACTGTGTGAAACTAGTTCAAATTTAAATCCGATTTAATCATAACATAATGTGTAGAAACAGTACGGCCTAGCCGTAATGATAAGAAATAAAGTTATTACTTCTTCTTTGCTTTAACTTCCTCCAGTACTGCCGGCAGATGCTGCAGCAATTCATCCTGGGACATATTGTACTGATTGTTGGACCAGATGAGTTTTAACTTATCCATCACCAAACCCAACTTTGGCCCTTTTGGAGCTCCGTTAGCGATAAGCACATTACCTTTGACGGGGAATTGTGGAATTGGCCAATCGAGCAGCTGTTGATAGAGGTCACGCTTACCGTGATATTTAAGCAGTTCGAGGACGTATTCTTTCTTAAGCTTCACGCTGCTAATCGTTTGTAGACAAAGCTGTTGAAATGGCCTATGGATAAGAGAACAAACTTACATGTCACAGTACCTTCTAACATTAATTACAATATTACAACATTACTTACAATATCTCTTCGATTGTTGCCGTTTCTTCGCGATTTTGTGTTAAAAAGTAGCATAATTCTCTTTCGTAGACGGTAAACTTTAGCCGTAGATTCAGATTCACGGCATCTTCAGGTGTGTTCAGGAGTGCGGAAAGGACCGTAATGGGTTGTAGCTGAGGGTCGAATGCACGCACTTTTTTTGAAACGCGCAAAAACTCTTCCACGTTCGGTGCTACCGGGAGGCCCATGTGCGGGGCCAGCTGACAGTTGATCATCGCTTCGGTTAGCTCTATACCGAAATTTCCGCTCAATATCTTTTTCCACTCTTGCCAAATACGTTCTCCGCTTATTTTGGCTAGCCCGGACGAATTCTTCGCTATGATGCGTAACGTTTCCTCATCGTGGCGATTCGATTCTTCCGCAATGCGACCGTAGAATCGGAAGTAACGCAAAATTCGAAGATAATCCTCCTTGATACGCATATCAGGATCTCCCACGAATGCTACCCGTCGTTTTTGCAGGTCCTCATACCCATAGAAATAATCGTATAACGTGCCATCGAATCCTAAACAGTGGAAACGGAATAATTATTATTCGCTGCAAACGTATCTCGTCTCATTTGAAACATACCAAGAAACATGGAATTAATAGTCAAATCCCTTCGGTTGGCATCCAATAACCAGTCTGTAGTGTGAATAACCTCAGCATGGCGTCCATCGGTGACCGCATCGATGCGAAGAGTAGTTATTTCAAAGTTTTCCCTATCGTTTATTCTTGGCGTGATTGTGCCATGCTTTTCGCCGTTCATGTTCACCATCCGAATGTTTTCTTTCGTGAACATCTCTTTCATTTCCGTGGGAGTGGCGGTAGTAGCAATATCGACGTCCTTTGGGTTCATGTTCATAAGGATATCCCTGTCAACGGAACAAACCACATGGAATAGCATTTCGCTGCAAGTCGAAGAGAGAAACAATGTCTTACCGTACAGCTCCACCAGCTACACGTATTTCAAAGTTGTACCGTTTAAATAACGCTATTAGATCGTTCAATTCCTGGGTGAAAATCGAATGAAACTCGGGAGTGTCGATTTTCTTCACCACCGGATTGGGGCGCGCTATTGCTTGTGCTTCCATTCTGCGTTGTTCTATGAACTCTTTGAATCTTTCAACATTGGCGGTACTGTAACGACACTAGAACGGTTAATGTTGGTAAATATGGTGAACTTATTTTATTTTCGTATTTCGTATCGTATATTTTATCTTCTCACCGTAAAACCGTTGATGCAATATAATCGATTCAGAATGGTTCGGGTTTGCCGAATTGCTACCATTGTATGTTTTGTTGTCAGCTGTTGTAGACTGTCAAATCTTGCTGACAGTTCGGTTGGGATTTTGACAGTTGCTGTTCTACTGGCGTAGGGGCTCTGTCATTTCCATTCCGGATCGGAAGCCATTTTCATTGCCAATTTTCGGCAGATCGGGTGAAAACATTGCACATCTGGACGAGTCGTGAAAAACTGTTAATCAATATGATACTTTAATGTTTTATACTTGGGAATAGTATAAACCCGAGAATAGGCTATCACATTCTGAACAAATTCAGTCAAAACATGAAAACCATTTGACAAAACCATATGTCAGTTTGATGCTGATGGTGCAGCCCTGTTTCCATGCATTGTGGAATTTTCTTCGCATCTGCGATTTCACTCCCAGCATCATTCAGTTTCAACCTGCGAGAAGAACAGAAGTGATAGACGGAACTCTGCCGCTGTGCTTGTGAAAAAGTTAAATTTGTGGATTTTAAACTAAGTGCTGTACGCTAACAATTCTTACTCAAGGAAAGTGTGAAATAAAGTGAAGGTAAGTACGATTTACGCAATGAAATTCATAATTAAAATACACTTTGTACATTGTTAAAACGCCCTTGAAGCCTATAGGCGAAAGTTAACTTGGTTGTTGGGTATAAGAAGGTCACGCATAATTAAATGAATTTCTCGTTAAATACGAGTAAATCCCGAATGGGGGACTAAAGGCATTGCTAATTTTGAATGAAATTTCAGTCTTGGTAGTTTTATATGGGTTTTTGTTCATGGCAATGAATGTTCGAGACGGCGTCGCTTTTCAAGGGGTAGCGATAATTTTCTTTGTTCTCCATAGCCACAGTCGTTGTGACGCATTCAAGATGGCGCTCTGCTTTGGAATTATCGCCTCGACGGATCGGGTGCGAAGGAATTATTCTCCATGAATCATTCATTCCGAATTATTTGCAGAAGTTGTATTGTAGGGACTTTTACTATGAAATAAAACTGTAGATGAACATGATTCACTTCGTTTGCCAACTGAAAACAAAGAAAATCGATAACGGTCAGCTGATGCGGAAGAGCTCAGAGCGCAGCTGTAAACTCGTCGTTAGCAACAGCTTTCTTTGTTCGTTAAAGTAGGTTATGAAGGGATGATATCGGTAAGCAAACATTTGCTTTGAGTATGACTATGAACAAAGAACCACGTTTAAAAGAAAGCTAATGTGCCAGTAACAGAACACTATCTTTCCAGTAATTTCCAGTATTTGATTTTGAACTGGCCTTCATCTGGTTGTTGTCCCTTCATAAAAGATTTGACCAAAATTAAAACATCCAGCGTCGTCCAGTGTTAGATTTTTAAACCAGTTGCTTATCATGAATTCGCATTCATGAAATTTCAAGGTTGATATTTTATAGAATTTATAATTTTTCTTGTAATTGATTACAGAATGCAGATCTTCGTGAAGACGCTGACTGGCAAGACCATCACGCTGGAGGTCGAGCCATCGGACACGATCGAGAACGTGAAGGCTAAGATCCAGGACAAGGAGGGCATTCCTCCAGATCAGCAGCGTTTGATCTTCGCCGGTAAGCAGCTGGAAGACGGACGTACTCTGTCCGACTACAACATCCAGAAGGAGTCGACCTTGCACTTGGTCCTCCGTCTGCGTGGAGGTATGCAGATCTTCGTGAAGACGCTGACTGGCAA
>AXCM01000147.1:0-106327 GCA_000473375.1 Anopheles culicifacies
ACAGACGGAGACACCGATTAAAACGATACGGCCACAGCGTGTAATTGCGATTACGCAATCGCACTTCGGGAGCAATGACCAAAGACTGCCGCAAAAAATCTCCGTAGAGACGCTTCCAAAAGAGATACGTCCTCTCGCTACGGGAGCTGGAGGCAGACTGAAAACCTTTAACTAGTTAAATAATCTATTAAATGCATTAGTTTAAAGTCTGAAAATAATAGACTTCTTCAAAGTTCCAATTGGAGCATATACTAGTAACAATTGTATTAAATTAGCAACGAAAAACAAGGAATCAAGAACAACCGTAGTATCGATAAGCAATACTTTAGCTCATAATTGCTAGGTCTTGGATCAGCCAACGTCGTTGGTAGGTGAGGGTGAGTGCCGACAGAATCGTCTAAAACCCATCATCTGGGGCGGTTCGTTGGCCGAGGCGATAACGGCGACAGCCTTTGAATCGGTAGGAGTTCAAATCCCATCCTGACCGTTCCCCCGTAGTGAACTGACAGACTGTCTGACTACGTAGTCATTATATGACCGGCATTATCGAAAAGGTCATTACGACAAGTATATTTTCAAATGTAGTACAGTCTTCGATACTAAACATATTAAAACCAGCTCAGATATATACCATAATAGAACGTACTAGGTTGCTAAAAAGTACCAAGAAAGCCAATTGGGTCTCTAAAATCTGAAATAACACGGAAAATTAATAGAACCTATAGAAGAAGTTCTATAGACTAAGAGTCAAACATCATTGGGATTTAATTTAAACATTAGTCGATCGTCGAGAATCACCCCAATTTTGCGAATGGAAAAACACCCGCAAGCCAACAATTAGAGCAAATTGGAGGATGATAGATCATTGAACATTGAGCGGAACGGACACTTAGGAAGTTAGACAAACAGAACGGGAGAATAAGTCTAGATGATGTTGAAGGTAAGACCAATAAGAGAAGGATGAAGGATAAGTATTCATTGGGCGGTAAAATATCACAGAAACCATTGACAAACAGATCAAACAAAATAGGACTCACTACAATGCCACAAAGATCTAACAACGAGCTGGCTAAAATTTCTAGATAAATTAGAACACAGTTTTACTCCACAGGAACGGCCATTTCAATAGCAAGATAGCCTTCCGTCTGTCATACTTCTTTGAACTTGTTTGAATAATTTGGCCTTTAGAAGATCGTTAGGAAAAACTGCGAAAGCTGCGAGAAGGCCTGTGTTAAACAAATCAACATAAGCCAGATGCAATATTTCGGATCATAGTGGAAACAAAACCTATGAAATTAATAACAGTAGTCCTGCTAACTGAAATTTTCTGTAGGTGTTCATCTTAGCCAAATTAATAGCAGTAGATCTGCCTGGCGTTAATCAATCCTTTTTTAATTAATCCATGTGCTTTAACCAAAGGAAAGACATTTATAAATTCGAGTTTATAAAACGCTTTTCCAATTTCATTTTTTTTGCGCACATACACGACACAATAACACACGACTAAATCATTCCTTGCTCTCTTAAAATCCAGCTGGAACTTGACGATCTTTGAAAAAGCCCTTTGTAGTTCATTTTCCAAATACCAAGAAACCAAAAATATCAGGAATACCGGGATCTGAAGAGAACGATGATTTTTTTTTTTCGATTGCGTCCTTTTTGTCATTAGCTATTACTTAACTCACGGAGAAGTTTATTGTGTTTAAAGGTGTATTATTGAAAGCAAGTGGCAAGAGATTTGAATCGACTGAATGTTTTCAAATATGTTTGAAATTTGATCGGTAAACAGTTGGCAAATGTCCATTTGGCCAAAAGCAATATGAAAATTGTAATGTATTTCGTTGAACAGTGAGATACAGTTTCAGTGAAATTTCATCAAGTTCAAAAGAAAAAGGAAATAGCTGTATTTATTATCAGAATGTTCCATTTTTAATAAAAGTTTGCCTCAAATATAATAAATCAAATATCTGAATCAATTCTCGCACAATCGACTAAGCTGGATTTACAGACAGATCACATGAGACGAAATATGTTCAATGTTTTCAAATGAATCAAACCATTGCAAAAATTTAATCCTCTTTCAACAGCTTTTCCTGAAAATAAAAATACACCATTTTGTCCAATTGATAAAATAAAAAATACAGCTGACTATGCAATCAAATATCAATTAGCTTATGAGTATTCAAACTATGATTGAATAACATGCTACGGACATGACAATTATGCAACCGATGGTTTTTTCATTCCCTCTAGCGTTCCCATAGCATGATCCTGTATTCACAAATTTCACATAATATTTGTTATTTCGAACAATTTTACCACCACAGTGTCACATCAAACGGATTACCGCACGCAAACTCACACAACAAAACCACACTAATTAGGTCACCATGCTGCAAAACACGATAAACATGAGGCACCATAAATGCTACTGGCAATGTCACGTTTCCCTCGACACGTGGAACCTTTTGCGCCCGTTCGGCAAATTTCCTTTTCACAGCAAAATAAAAGGGAGAAATACATAATCACAAACGGAATGAAACGTTTGCAGGCAGCATATCGAAGTGATGTCTGCTTTAAATGATCGACCTACATTCCACCATTCCACTGCTCTTCTTGCCGGATCTCAGGGCATATAATTTCACCAAGCTAATAATTTCCCATAAATTATCGTTATTCTCTTGCTCTTTCACCTAACATTTACGTCGAAGGCACCCCCGGGCCGGGTCGTTCCGTCTCATACCACAGCGGAGGACAACTAATTCAAATATTATGCAAATATATGGATCTGTTTACTCTTAACATCGGTGAGTTGAACGAACAAAAGTCAGACCTCCCAGTGGCCTACCTTTGCCATCATTTATACGATCGGTTCGTTGCCGTTCCCATTCCCGTTAGCTACCACGTTGCAAATCGTCCTCAGTGTCCCTGTTGCAAATGGGGTCAATTCGATCGTTCCTGTCCCGCGAATGACCTCACATCTATAGACCCCTCAAGAAACGATCCACGTTCCCACTCCAGGACATCATTTGCTTACATTCAGAAGAAATACGTTACCTGGCTGGAAGCAGGAACCAAATTCCAATTAACCTTGAAGAAAAACTCTTTTTCTTCCGAGTAACCATAATATCACTCACACGGTAATAGATTCCAGCCAAGGAATATAAATTTGCCGGCAAAGAAAACGCAATTGGAAAACGTGTCGGGAATGATAAAACTCAACTCAGGTGGTCCGTAAGTTTCAGGGTAAGCGGTTAATCGTTGCCTTGCAAAGCAGGAAACGTCCTCATTTTTCTTCTGCAGTAAAGCAGCACTGTTTTCAATCCACTTACTCATATCCTTGATTTATATCGGATGAATGTAACATTCATTTTCCGCTTACTCCAAATTGCTTAAGGTAACTAATTTAAAACTGTACCTCATAATATCTCTACGTCAAGCATGCATTGAGACGGTTGTTTGCCCTTGTTTGGAAACATAAGGCACCATCGGTCTACATAACCTAGCATAAAACTAGTGAAAAAAGTAGGAAAATCGGGCACAAGTGTTTGATTCAGCTAATGTTATCTTATGTTATGGTTTTCTTATGTATATGGTTACCAGTTGCCGATAAATTCGGACAACTTGGTGCTATTGTGGAATGGCACCGTCCTTTCCCACGACAGCACTGGTACTAAAATCCCGTCCCCGCTGTACTCCTTTACCAAGGATTGATCTTCTTTTTCTATGGCTCTACAAGCTCGAAAGCACTTGGCCTGCCATTTCTGGTATCCGTGACTTGACAACACGGATCCCCTCATCAGGGTAGTCAGTGCTGCGTACGGAGGAATGGCCCGAATGGGATTCCGAGCCTTGGTCTTGTTCGTTCGAAGACTGGCGCCTCAACCAAGGACTGATCATATGGCCTTATATTTTCTGCTTTCAAATTCAAGTCAAAATTCAATAATGTCAAAGTTTTCTATAAGTGTTCTTCAAGGCCAAATCAGATGTCCGTCTTTTACGCTGTAAATAAAACTGAATGAAATGAACGACGTTTTTTAATGATGTCGACAACATAAAATTTTATGAATACTTCAATGTATAATTCATTATTTTGATTTAATGGTCACTGCGTTTCTATATTCAGGGATTTACTTAAACGGATTCTTGTAAAGCGTCCATTTTTATCTATTTTCTTCTGTGAATACGCAATTATATATTATATTGTCTATTATATTGGCAATTATATCTAATATTTTATATTGCCAATATATATTATATTGCAATTATATATTATATTACCAATTACTATTATATTGTCTAAATATGGCGTTAGGCAATGCAACAAGAAATCCATTCAAAAAAAATTATTTGAATTTATTTTTTCAAAACTTTGCCAAGCAATGGAAAAAGTAAAATTTGTTACAAAATACTTACGAATTTTAGAATTATGTATAATAAATTCTACATATATATGATTACAAAATGAATGCAGCATCAGTCCCAGTGATAAAAGCAAATTCTTCTCATAGACAATACAAAACACAACAGCCCAGCCACCTTTATTATTAACACACACAAAAAAACTTACAAACTTCATCACATCTCCCATGATGTTAACAGCATATCGAGACTACAAATCAACCAGTCTCGAGACTAAATAAACAAAACCGAGATCTCTGGTCCTTCCTACCCTGGACAGACTGATAAACACCTTCGACAAATGAAAAACATCCCGCTGGTTACGAATTGGCCATGTTGCATGGGAGTTAAAAATTAATCCAATTTCAAACCAAACCCCTCCCCTGTTTGTTGGTTTTTCCCTCTCCCGAGGCTACCTTCCGGTACTGTAAACTAGAAGTGTTGTACTCGCGCCAACGTCTGCCCCTGTCCGCCTACAATCCGGGAACAGCACGAAATGTACGGAAAAATCACGCAAACGTGTGGAAAAATAACAACGAGCTCGGTTCTAGACAAAACTGTAGCAATTTCAGCCGTGAAATGTATGAAAAGTTCGTGGAACAACACCCAGCCCAGGTTGTGAATGCTGTGCTGGAAGCGGGACTACAATCAACCAAAGTGCATTCCAACGACGCAAACGCACACACCGTTCAGTACTGTTATTCAGCTTGCTGTGTCCGAACCAACCAGCTGCGGGTCACTGAATGGCGCACAAAATGGATCGTATCGTCAGATGCAGGCGTGAAATAAGCCAACAATAAAAAAAAACTTCTTTCCAGCACCCTAAAAGGGAAGCACTGTAAACGTAAAATAAGCTCCATGGCAAAACGTTGGGAAGGGAGTATAAAACGGTAAAGCTCCATACAGCGGAAGCTAGACATCAGCACGAATTCAACTCTCATAATGAATAGCTTTCGTTGTGCCAAGCTGCAGGATATGCTGTTATATGTTTTGTTTACTTCCCTGTTTATTTGCTTGTTTGCTTGTTTTCCCTTTCATTCCGGTTGAATGCGATGTCAACATAAGGTAGGGGATTTATTTACACACCAAGAGGGGTTTGAGTGTAAAAAGTGTACAGTTAAACATACACTCATACTCACACATTTATAAACAAAAAAGTATAAAATTTTAAAGGATCACTTTTTCAGTCGATAACAATACAATGCAATGATAAGAATGATGGTTGGCCACTCGTAAAGCAACCAATCATGCGGAAGGAAACTCTGCGTTACGGCAACTAGTTTTTACTGTGAACCACGTACAGTTTGATATATTTACAAGAGCGCAATATGAAAACGTCAGATAACACTTGAAGTACTGCTCATTGAGAAATTACTCCTGAAAATTACAGAGAAATTACAAAATAAAATAATACAAGAAATACTGTGTATATTAGTGTGAATGCATTCATTGGATACAGCACGGACATTTACGAACTAACGCACAACGCACTAACGAAAGCTCTTAAGTTTAGTGAAATAAAAACTAATACAACTACAATATCGCACATTACGCACACAATATCAAACAATGATAAATTCGTTTGTGTAGCTGTTATTTCCTTATTAGAATTGTACTACTTGTAAGAATTTTGACTTTGACCATTAAAGCCCAGGTATAGTCAAAAAGGACAGAAAATTGGTTTTAGCTGTCAGGGTGCCAACAACGAGCTAGGTCTATAACATTGATTGGAACATATTTTAGGTCTTAAGTTATGCATTTAAAATGTGAAATTATACCTTTCTATGGTAATGCTGTGATTCTAGCTTCTTTGATTTTATCAACTATAACAGAATAGTGGGTGCATCTATACTGGATTACCTCTAATTGATGCATATTCTTCATTTTTTCAGTCAGTTAGTATATTGTGAGTCAGTAAGTATATTGTTCCGATGTAGGAACTACTCGAACACAAAAGGCTAGGGTTTTTACTAGCATTGATGAAATACGAAAGGCTATCCGTCGGCTTAAGCATAACAAGGCACCAGGCGCCGTCGGAATAGTATCCGAACTGATCAAATACGGTGGTGTAGCACTCGAACGATGATGGGATAATGAATCGATGGGACGAATCCCTCTTAGCCGCGTTCGAGAGGAAGATGCCCAAAGGATTTTTTGGTCCCGTATGTGTGGAATGACAATGAAATGAAATGCCGCTACAATGACGAGCTCTACGAGCTGTACGATAATCTCCCCATCGAGCAGCGAATTAGACTCGCCAGGCTCCGGTGGGCTGGTCACGTCATGAGAATGACACCGGACGACCCAGCCCGTAAATCCTTTTAAGCCGTCCACACGGACAGAGGAGGCGTGGTAGTCCCAAACTCAGTTGGAGTGATGGCGTGGATGCGACCGCTAGAACGGCCGACATTACGGATTGACTGAGGACGGCGCTGAATCGTGAGCGGTATAGATGAATGTTGCTGCAGGCCAAGACAGCGCAGCGGTTGTAGCGCCGGATAAGTAAGGAATCATTTACAAGAATACATGATATAATGTTAAATGCTATAGAACTGAACTAAATAAGTTATGAGCTCGATAAGCCGTGCATGAAATAGTAGTATTATGGCCCAATCTGTTCTCAGGCGATCTGTCACGGTAACTCACTGCTGACAGCAACGGTCAGCAGTTGATGTGTTGGTGCGATCTACCAAGATGCGTTCAGGCTCGAAGGGGTCACTTCGTTTGAGTCACGAGAGCGTGAATGTTGTAACTTTATCGTGAGTATATGTAGTAATCGTAATTGGTCACGGGTTGTTCGTCATTTTAAATGTTACTGTGGTATGCCTCGGAAGGTAAGATCTTTAAAAGTAGGATTAATTATTCAGGCAAATGTAACGAAAAGGTAATGAACAGGAATAAAGGGCAAAGACGAAGATAAAAGGTTTTATAAAATTTTCTTTCAACAATCAAATATTTTCAGCTAATTTTTGAAAAATGCAATTGTATATTTTCTGGTTACTACTATCATCAATTCATTTTGAACTTTTCGTTTATCTTAATATCTTACTTCAACCGCTTTAATTTTTGATCTTGTTAACAATCCTGTAATGTTTTCCTCTTGCTCTGTTGATGTAGGAATGCTTCTTGTCATCGTGTTGACAAGCCATCATAATTAAATCCCCCGTTGACTTTTTATCCATTTATGGAAAAAATTAATGCAACTAGGCATAAAGTATTCGTTGGGTATTGAAGTTCACGGAAAAGAATTGCTTTTACTTTTTTTTAATATTGCATGTGAACATTTTTATACCAAGTGTCAAATAAAATAATCCGAGCAGGATCATTGTAATACATTACCCATAGCTAGTAGCAACTCCATGGCCTTTATTATAAATTGTCGGTTCTTTTTGTTGAAAACACCTTTTACTTCTAACCTTCTGGTATACTACAATCATGTACATCTTTCCTCGGGAAACGCAAAACTCTATGCAAATCATCGGTTCTACCACACGCTTTTCCCATGCATACCGTAGAAGGATTATATACGCTTCAGTTCAAGCCAAGTTGCAGCACGAGCCTTACCAAAGTACAAATCCAATCAAGCTCATCTTGCTTGGGCTTCTCTTCGTGATATGCGGCCAAGACATTCGCTCCATGATGTCCTCTTCGCTTCTTTCACACAGTTATAGAGCTATAGAATAAAACGCAAGCACCTCAGCAAATTTTATTGTCACCGAATAGATTCACTTTTTATTTTTGCCAAATCAACGCATAAGTGGCCTGATTGAATGAAACCGAATGCAATCGAATAGAGCATCCCAATATACGGCAACAATCGTACAAGTTTGCCACTGCCTCCTGGAATCACCGATGCTGGTCATTCCTCTTGCTTGTTTAGGATTGACTTGCGACTAAACCGCACCAACATATGGTTTGCTGCTTGCTGTACTCGATTCTTCTGAGCCACGGAAAATGTCTCCACAGAGCACAGGAAGGATTTCTTCCCAAACGAATCGACTCTGTTGTTACCTACTAGAAGCCATCTTCCAAGGAAGTATACCATACTCAAGCACAGGCGACATCTAGACCGCAACACAGCCGACGCGTTTCGTGTATGGTACAGCACCCACAACCACAACCATGACGTCCACGATGATAATCACACAAACGTGCGGTAAATATGCAAAGTTGCAACCGAAATCCCGTTCGAACGGAAGCAGCGGGAACTGCATCGCACTGAACGATAACAGCAGGATGCAGACAACATTTGAATCGAGGGGAAAATTGCTCGTTTATTACAGTTTTGCAAATGCCAACGACTTGCGAGACCCATTTCTGTACCGTAGTTGTCGTTTGAAAGCGGTCGTTAAGCTGAAAATCGTTTCACTTGCAGCAACAAACGAATTTACTTTAAGGCGTTGCGTTACTGCTAGGCCCTTCCGTGTTATTGAGTTTATTGTTTTGTCGGAAAATCTACTAAATTTTTATTACACTCTAACGCTTTTGTTGCATCTGCTTTGATGCTACATGTTTCGGAATGAATTGCAACACTGATTAAAGCTTATTTCCCCAATTTCTTTACCTTTCGTTGACTTAAGAAATCATGTCAACGCCTTAAACACTTTAAAATTCTTACGATCTGCTATCGGTTACACTGTTATATAGAGCTTAGTTTTTATGACTGAAGTTTTATCCGCCTCATCTGATCATGAATGAAAGAAATCGGATATAATTTGTAAACAACCCGGAAGCGCATGGCAAAATCGTCTATCTTCCAGAAAATACTCTGTTGAACGGAAATTTGGAAATTGCCCAACAAATCGATTGACCCATCGCCGCCGGTCAAAGCTCAAAGACGACAACTCAAAGGGTCACGGTAATTGGTGACGGCAGTTCCGGCTACGAAAACATCGTCCATCATGTGCCCCATGAATAACAGATGAGACTGATTTGTCTTTCTTCATTTTCTCCTAGAGAGCTGTTAGCAATGTTTCAGTAATAGAGCGAAAATATGAAGAAAAAAGCCGAGGCACCGAAAAACCACTGCTGCTGAAGCAAAGAAAAAGTTTTCTTTTACATCAGCGTCACCGGCTGGCGTTTCGCACCAGCGACGAGACGATGTGTCATCGTAGAAAAAAGGTTTTTTTTCTCTCGTTTTCGTTGTGCTCGCACTACGTCATCATATTGCCGGCTGTCCAGCCTGATACTTTGTGGCAATGTTGAACAAGCTGGTTATGTTTCTTCAATGAGTGAGTTTTTGTTGGATGTTAAACTGGAGTACATTAATGCATGAGCATCATTACTTGGGACAAGAGTATCACAACACAGATCTATGGATTAATTTTAAACATATACTATTTGTCATGCTTCTAAGACTTTTTAACATTTTCTGAAATTCTACCGTTTTTACCAGAAAATTTTAGTTGAAATGCTATAAGTGTGGCCAATTCCAACATATGACATTAAGTTTTTTTCACTCGCAATTTATTTGGATCCCAGAATTCACATACACCTCTGAGATTATTTTACCAAAGCTGACCAAAACCTCTTAGTCAGGTCGAAGAGGAAAATTCTCAGAATTATGTTTGGCCCCTTATGTGTGGAAGGATTAGGAACCTGCCGGAATAATGTCAAGTTCTATGAGTTGTACGATGCTGATAATCAGTTAAACGAATCAAACTCGACAGGCTCATGTGGGCTGGTTATGGCATGCAAATGACACTGGACAATCCAGCTCCTTTTAGGCCGCCCACATCGCCAGAGGTGTCGTGGAAGGTTCGTGAAACAGAGATGCCACCCTTAAAACGTTAGCAGGTTCGGCAATAGGTTAAGACTGAGGTAACCAGACAAAATGAAATTAGAAATTGCTATCAATATGTTCACTTTGAACTAGAAATATAATATTTTTAATAGAACCCTTTTATACATTTATACAAATTTATACAAATTTTTAATTCAACAAACTCTTAATTAGTTATTGTTTAATTTTATTTAGGATCACAATGTTCCTTTTTTTGTATTCAAGTAGGTCTTAAATTACACAAGAACAAAAATAAAGGTAACAAAAAGCGCCATATTTCGATCGGTATAGCTTAATGTATACTTCGGTTATTTAAAAAATAAACACCACAAATACAAAATCCATGACAAAAATATATGCAATTGTGATAATTTGCTACAGCATTTAATTTAAAAGCATCGGATAAGTAGAATTATTTTAATATCAGTATTTCATTTTTTTCTGGTTAATTCAGTTCTAGTTAAACACGCCAGTACTGTGACTCTAAAAGCACAGTCTGATTGTTTCTTGCGTGATTAAGACCAGTTTGCACATGCTGAAAGCAACCCTCACACTAGCGTTAAACATGGCCACCCAATCAGTTTAATATCAGCGTGTGTGAATGCCTTTTAGCATGAACTTTGCGGTTTTAACACGGGTAGTGAAAACATTCGTCGGCGTATAACCCATTTTGACATTCCCATTCTTCTAGCTAATCGGCTTTCACCGTGGTGGGTAATTTTGCAGGCTGCTAGTTTTCTATGTACGTACGCCTGAACCTTAAATCCCAGAAAACCCAATCCTTTCCCACATTTACAATTAACGAAGAACATAAAAGCTCTCAAACCTTAGCGTCATATGAATAACTCCACACAAAAGACAAACGGACACGGTTGTGAGGCCTACATTAGAAACTTAAATTCTTCGCGTGTCCTTTTTCCATTGTGCGCTGCGTCAGAAAGATAAAATGAGAGGGTGAAAGAGATGCATAACAACCGCTACTTCGCCATTAGGGAAAACCCCTTTTTGCTCCGAGAAATCAGTAAGTCCTGCAGGGAATCTCGGTCGGCCAAACTGTCAGAAGTAGTTGCCGGATATTCAAACAACACCTAGTTGACACGGAAGATATCCCTCCATCATCACCTCCCCAACCAACGTATGGTGGCCAACCGCGACTTTTCCGCAAATCTTGTCGTGAACTCGTTGACTCGCCCAAGCTGAAACGCAGGTGACTGTTGTTAGAACCAGCAGGATCCGTACCTACCGGAAAATTGTCGGAAACAATTAGTCCAACTTTCGGTAAACACCACAACAAGCCCTGCACCATCTCCTTGTATTTTGAACGGAGCATGTAAAACATGGTACGTTCAAACCGAACCCTTAGTAAAAGCCCTTTTCTATCACTCTTAACGCCACCAGTTTACAGGCCTTTCATTTTCAACAGTACCGGGACACAACACCCATGGCACGTTAAACAGAGGCAGTTGTTTAAGCTTTTCCCATGTGCTGGATAAAAAGAAGACCGCTTGAAGAACGTATATCAGTCGTTTAATAAAATTACACCTAGCGAAGAAAATCGCTTGTAGAATTCGTAACTATTATGTGCACGTTATCAAAGTGTGCGCATTACTATGAAGAATTAACAACATCTAATAAACATGCGTCGTAAGGATACAAAAGTCATATAACATATTGGCCCAAGTCATTGTTTTATTTTAAAATTTAAAAAAACAAGCGTTGGAAGCTTATGTAAGTAAGAAACCTCTTTATACGTTGCAACAAAAATAGCTATGTTATTGCAGTTGTTCATAAAATGAGAAAAATAAATTTCAAAAACTAAACTCTCTCATCAAACCGAAAGCCTCGAATTGCTGAACATTGTACCCTAATCTCGCGAATTGGCTTATTATCAGTATGTGGCATCTGATCGATATCTTCAGTCACGCAGAATGCTTGTAGCACGAAAGAAAAGGTGGGATACACAAAAAATCCGATCAATCTAATTCTTTAAAATACCCTCATTCAATATAGAAATTTTTTTCCCCCTGTATCGAAATCCCTAATTCTACAAAATGTTTGAATTTTTTATTTTAAATCTGTTGCCTTTTCTTGATCCGGGATATGACCTTTGCTATTTTCTAGGAATCCACTTAAGACAGCTGCAAGCATACGTTTATAAAGGTGCGTTTGTCCATTCGTTTTTAGAAGATCTCTGGAAAACGTTGCCAAATCCTCGGGATGATTCTCGTGTGCGTATTTTACATTTTTAAGGACCGAAAATATGAATACCCTTGTGTATTGTGGGTAAAGCAGGGACGTACCTTTTTCCCTTATTCATAAAATAATCATAAAGTCTGTTGATTTGTTTTTTCGACAATTCTTGGGGGAACATATATCCTTAATTAAATATGTGTTATTATTTCATATAATTTATTTTTATGTATCTCATTTCTGAATGAAGCATTTATGAAATGTGTAATCATTTATTCTCTCGAACAAATCAGTTAAACATATTCCCACAAATGTACTTTAAATTATTGATGCTATCAAAAAAAGACTTGGAATCTTACAGTCAAAGGGTAGAGAGTTAGCAAAACTATTTCTAGAGTATAATTGAATTCAACCTATTAGTCCGATTAATTCATGTTTCTCTCAGCTCCAGCAAATTCAAGCCCAGCTCAAATTAGTTATAGATAGACACGTTCCATTTTGACGAACCAATATCAGACACACATTAATTAAGCATTCAATTAGTCATTTGCCTACAAAATACTTGCCTTAGTCTGCTAATACCACATGAAAACACTTTTCCACACAGAACACTGACAATCGCAATGCATCGAAGGGTATAACGAATGCCAGTTTTCCAGAAACGCCCTCCGTAAAAGGTAATGACCGTATACGAAGGACGCAAACACTAATGGGACGGAGTCGTTCGTTAAAAGTAGCAAACCAACTACTAGGGTGTCCACTTCACTTTCGGTAGACGAATGCCTGTAGCAACTGCTTCAGCATAATTAATGGCCAGATCGGACACGTTTAGCAAATAGGAAAATTACAGACGACTTTAGCCCAACACTAACTAGGTTCCGTGTGAAACTCGCCAGTTCCTGAACAATGTTTGCGGGCTTTGGCAAACGGAACTGTAGCTAAATTTGTCTCTGATCTCCATTTGATGGGAGCTACTTTTAATGCCAATGACGAACACACACGGCTATGGGAAAACAATTAGGACGTTCCGGATTGAATTAAGCGATTATTTTCTATTCGCACTACCAATCGAAGCATTTCTTCTATTCTCGGTTCATCAAGTGTGGGGTTTTCTTTGAATATCCTGCCCTAATTTCATCCGTACACACACACTTCCAACAATATACCTTTAAAAGATTGTAGAAGACATCCCAACGACTAGCCTACAAAACATTTACAATTTATTAGGGATAAATGAAATGGGACTTTGTCATTGAAATCTACCGTTGTAGAAGCATTTCCAACTTTCATCACATCTGTGCAGAATCCTTCACATATTTCTCAGCACAAGGACGAGCTTTCGGTCATCAGACTCACGATTTCCGTTTGAATTAAGTATGAGCATACTTCCAGCTCTTCTTTAATTAAATATCATCAGTTCTAGAGGTATGGGTTCGTTCATGCCATGTAATGTGTGCATAACGTTGACCCCCATCTCGATACCAACGTGCTGAGGACTTGAAGAACCCAGAACAACTTTTGTCTGAAAACTGCCAGCTGCCTGTGGAACAAACAAACCTATTCCTTTGGTTTAGAAATCTATCCATGAACCATCGTTCATATTAAAAAAGAAAACCAGCAAAAACCTCTTTTTATAACAGCATCAAAACGATACTATCCCATCCCTTAGCGAGGTAGTCCGAAAAGTTGATAAATAAAATTGCTTATTAAACATTAATTTCATTGTGTGTTACTTATTTACCACACCACTGGACGGGTAAAGTTGTGCCATTTTTCTAACCGGACGCAACTTAACTGGATGTGGAACCATTTGTTGGATTGGCTGCTGCTTTAGAGTGCCGGGTTTGGGTTAGTACCTGCCGAAAGCACACTGCAATGGGAAGGAAGTTCCGAAACGTAGAAGATGTGCACGCTAGGAGATTCCAAAACAGGCAATGGAGTTCCAACGCAACCAAACAAACGGTAAACGGAACCGAACTTTACCGACAACATTGTTGGATGGTAAAACTTATATAGCTAAATGAAACATTTCTCTAGAATGGAACTTCTTCTGGTAATAACAAAGTGAAACGTATAGCATTCAATAGCCTGCAGCAAAAGGTTTCCGACGAAACGACTCGTTCCGAAAGGTAAATATTTTTCATCATATTTTGAAACTTTTGTATATATTATAAGTTTTCGTATAGCAATAATAATTAAATATTAGTTGAAAATTATCATTTTAATTGAAGCTTAAACCAAGAGAGCCATTAAAGGCAAATGAAAACCAATCTAGACGCCTTGTGCTCTATTCCAATAAACGATAAACAGAATTGAAAACTATTAATTATAAATGCGATACTAACTTTTTACGCACTTTGTTGTTAGTGAAAGTTATAACGAATATGATCAATCGTTATTTCAAATACATAATGAAGGAAGTGTAGTTTGAAAATATATAAGACCAACTAATAACATGTGTATATTACATTCTTTAACTGATGATGCACAACATATTGCAGGACGTGACTTCATGCCCGAAAACAAAATTGTCACATGATCCCGTAAAATAATTTGATTTTTATCCTTCATATACACAATTTTTTCTTAGATGTATTTTTTCCAAAAGTAAATTAAAAATTGCTGCATCATTCTCCCTCTATGCCGAGTATAATTAGATTACAGGTCACACTTACCAACACGTACACGGCGAACGGCATCACGACTACGGCCACTAGCAGATCGGCTATTGCCAACGACACTATAAAATAATTGGTCACTGTCTGTAAGGTTCGTTCGCGGCAAACAGCCAATATCACCAGCACATTTCCAAACAGAGTCAGAATCGGGAACAGCACCAGTATCAGGCACCAGTAGTGATACTCTTTCACTGTAAATAGATTAAAAATGGATAAACTTCGTTAAAATAGACAAATTAACAATTCAAACTTTAGCAACTTTAAGTGTTTAAATGAGAAAGGCTTTCATTTCTTGTTAAATCGTCGTAATCAGACAATTGTTGGTACCTAGTAAACCAGGGAACCTGAACCAGATTAAAGAGTGTTAAGAGGCTTAATAGTGTTTTCACTGGAAGTAACAATTCTACATACAACTATTACACGCATACAGGCCAATCTCGCTCTGTTACTTTCATTTACTTTACCAGTTCAGCCAATGCATTTATTTTCAACTAACTACATCACTCGCAATGACCCTGGTAGGCTCGGCTCTGCTGGTGAAGTCTGCAGTTTGTTCAAGTATGATCACAAATCGTAAACAATCAAGAGACGGAAGCAAGTGACCTAGTTAGCTACCGCACAGGACAAGACACTCACTTCTTTGCTAGATTAAACTCCCGTCCGTTGTCTAGACATCGTCTGCAAAGCTCACGAAGGCAACGCTCTCTCTCATCACCTCTCGACCGCTGCTCGAGTGGTGCAGTAAAGTCTCAACGATGCGTAAAGCCTGTACGCAAACTAAATGCGAATCTAACCCGAGCAACAATGTTTGACGGTTCGCTAAAACAACCGCCATCTCGAAACGGACGAAAGATAAATACTCACGTTTTATTCCATTCGTAAACACAGAATTATGACATCTCAATATTAATAAATCTTCATGCACGGCCCCAAGGTTGCCGGTGGTTTCTGCAGTCATCCTTCCATGCCTTTTTACACTATGTAAACCAGAGGATTGCCAAAGGAGCTCTTGAAAGTAAAATTCCATCCACCCCTTACAGAACGTTGTGCCGGACGAACATTTTCGATAAAGCAGGTAGACGGGATACTGGTACCCGGAGCCCCGGCACCGGTTATCTGCCGCAGGAAGTAGCACAGTAAGCGACCGTACGAAATGTAACGTTGCTACACCATACTCCATGCTGAAAAGTGTTGAACCGGGCGGAAGTAATATAAATACAAAAGCTTCGCTACCACATTGCCCTGCCACGAGGCTTCACTTTCAAGGCTGTTGTACGGCGTGCGAAAAGTCAAGGAAAATTAGGTTTTGTAGCGCTGGTTGCAGAACCATCAGTACCAAGTGGTTTCCCATGAGACCTTACAGAGGCAATGCGGAATTTTACTAACTCAAGTCCGCCGAAAACGGTTTTTGGGGTGTGTCAAACCGCTCGTACTCACAACCGGAAGAAGTACGACCAGAAGCGTGTGTAACCGGATAAATGAAAAACATGATTCAAAACCTTCACCATGAACTTAGCATTGGAAGTTGTGTTTGAAGTTTACCTTAATAAGATTTCTTGCCAGTGTTCCCTTCATGCAGTACACCCATCCCGCTACCCTTGGGGGCATTCAAAAATAAAATAAAACATTCAACTCACTGTTTCCGTCCCAATGTAGGCAGTTGCTTACGATCTTTAATGGTTCGGGATTTTTGGTTAGTAGCCGTACATTCGCTTCTTCTTGAGCAAAAGAAAAAGGTAGGATTTCAATGCGGCGCGAAGGTTCCTAAATAAACTACTCACTTTGTGTTAACACACTGCTAAGGGGGGCTTTCGGCACAATCGAACGTCTAGGAGCTAGTCACGATGTTTCTTTTTCGACCCCTAAACAACAGGCTAATGGAGGTAGATGCGGTTTCTACGAATGACGCTTTGCCAGGGATGTGGAGTGTTTCTGCTAAGCACCATCGCAATCAGAGCGTTAACAGTGAAGTTCATTCGGTTTAATCATCTCCAATTGATTCGGTCAGCCCTAGTCACTTGAGCAAAATGGTGTGAACGAACTAGTGCTTTTTTGTGGAAAATAAAATTTTGCTTCCATCTTTTTGTGTTGTACTTTGCCTAATTCAATTCTTCCGAAAGATTAATCCTTGCTAGTACACCACTGTTGGTAAACCACTCCTAATTAGCGTTTCATAAGATTGCGTTTCTACTTGGCCACCGCATTTATGTTGGGCAATGTGTTTCGCCAAACAAACCTGTTTGAGATAATCTCTCAATTACGCTTCGAATATAATGATCACATCGACTTTCGCCATGGTGACTGAGGATTGAGACATTCAAGCACCCAATCATCATCATCATCCTCAGCACCTAGATTGTCCCCAGTACTGTTACTGTGTAGAAAGCAGATCTAAACATAAATGAATAAAAATAAAATGTCCCATGCCATGAAGCAGTCCGACGACATTGAAGTACATTTATAATTTTAATTTATTCAGCAGATTAGGAATATGAATTCAATTTCAGTACACAAGCACACAGCATTTCACTGAAATGGATGGATCAGGTGAAAAAACAAACTCCACCAGTTTGAGCCAGCTAATTTGCTTGGAGCGGCAATGAATCAACGTAGACAAGTAGCCCTCAATGAACAAGAATAAAACATGGGAACGCTTTTGCACTTTTTTCCCTTTTTCGTCTTAAATTTTCTCAACACCTACCGTCGAACAATGAACTGCCCGGGAAGAATACAGCTGAGACTTTACACTCCACTCTGCTGTGGTGAAAACATGAGACTCTTCTTTTCCTAGAAACACTAAAGCAATTTCGCCCTTGTCAAATGCTTATCCTGCAAGGTTCCCCCGAGACCTTTGGAAGAGGATGGACTTTGAAACAATTTCCACGACAGTGTTTTATGCGTCTCGATTGTCCACTGCCTGTTCCCGGGAGTATATTTAGTGCGATGCAAAGTCCGGCATGAATTGGCAGAAAACTCAAACCTCCGGAAAATTCTGATATCGAGCGCGTATCGTAGCTGAAGACTCTAGGCCACAGTACTTGTAATTTTTTGTTTCGTTTTGCTATATAATTCTTTTACATTTCCTTTACATTGTGTTGTCTTTTTCGAAGATACATTTTGCGTTTTATTTATACTTATTCAAGGAAAAATGCTATCATGCTTTAAGACCTAGGAAGAACTTTTAAGGATGTTTACTTAGACTTCAAACTGGCATCAGAAAGAAGCCATTCAAATTTCATAATTTCATGGCCTTTCTTGACAATCGCAATAACTCTGTTACAATCCTGAAATGTTGTTCCAAAACAGCGAATATTTTAGCTTATGCTATCAGCATAAAACAAGTGTGAAAAGTCCATCAAAATTCATTTTAAACCTACCTAAGATTCTAATGAATCCTTAAAATAACTACAGTGCGTTCTGCGGTGGGTAACATAAATTTAAGTTTTTTTTTTTTGTACAATACATCTCTTTATTATAAGCAACCATGCTTTGGAACAATTAAAGTTAACTTCCATCTTTAGTTTTCAATGTTCAGCATCATATGGTACTATTTTGATAAATAACTGTTAAGTATTATGGGTCAGTAATTTTTAAATAGGATTTCAATTAACTTTATGGCAAGAGTCGCTACAAATAATTGTTCCAATTACATACTTTTATATTTTCTTTATATGAACACTCTACACTTTGAACAACTCGTGTTTAAAAATTAATAAAATAATGTTGAAAGTTTTAAGTACAATATATCATATTTCTTGGTGCTTTTTTATGTTCTTTAAATGGGTTTTTAAATATTTTTAAGAATTGTGTAATATTATATTTAAATATCTTTTTCCTCCATTATTCTCCTTTTCCATTATACAATTATCATCAACTCATTCATTCTCAAGCTAAAAAGCGAAACAGCAAACGAAATGTACCGTACTGACATTCCAAATGCCACGAATCATTTAGATCTAATGTAATAAAATTATGACGAACTCTAATTTATGTTCAGGTTCCAATTTTTACAGTAATAGCAGGCCCGCATTAGTCAATGTTTTCTTAGAAAAATTTAACCTTCTAACAGTGGCTGTGTTTGGTTTGTTTCTGCTACTAAAGGTCAATTGCTGCTAGTTACCTCGAACGGTGTTAATTTTAGGTATTTTGTCCACTCTGCGTTACCTACACTCAGCTTCACGCCATTTGATTAAAGAAGACAGACCAGCGCTAATAGAATTTGGCAAATTTTACTTCCATTTTTACTACCCTACCTGGTCATACTGTTGCCGTTTGACTTAATTCAATTATTAATTAAACGCAAGGATTGCTGTGCAAATTGACGATGAATATTTCCCCGGGAATCAATCCTCCTGGATCTCACCAGGTGCGAGATAGCGGAAAAACTTTAAATCTCCCCGGAAAATGGGGCCCATCCATCTATTCATTTCAGCGCGAAGGAAATCCCATAACGCCTGATATTGTTACAGCATTAGCACGGATGGAGAAAATTAGGAAGCTAAAGTGTAATCCGTCCCGGGGCCAATTTCAGACACGGTTTTTTGTGCGTACTGTTGCTATTGGAGAAGGGTTTTCTGGTGTATTTGATGTCAAACTGAAGGAACAGAGTTTATCGGCTATGGTTGTTTTGCAGCAACTCTTTGTGAGGTATGGAGGAGATTTTAATCATTTTTCTGGCGATTACTATCAATGGAAACAGCAAACTAATTGTTGAAATTAATTGCTTGAATCGAATTAATGACAAAACAAGGTTTATTAATATTATTTGATTTTTGCCCTAACGCTGTACCAACACAGTTTTTTCCTTCTGAATTAACACAAACTATATTTTAAAAATTGATTAATGATAACAACCGTTGCTGCAAGAGACAGTTTGTTCATTATGTAACATTCTGAAGAATGTATGTCTTTGTTTAACATTTTACAAAATTTTCATGCGAAATCTCAAAACTCAAAATGAATCTATAATAAACACAACAAGCGAAGACAACATATAGATTGTATGCGCAATATTGAATCTTGATTGTTTGAGTATCGAACGGAAATTAAAAATCTTTGCATCGTACAAACAATCGATGATAAGTTGCGCGGTTTATGCTTTGAGAAACGAGATTATCAATGCTCCATGATTATAGGAAGCACATTATTCCCTTTAATCATCGTTAATTTCCTGTGTTTACAAGAGAAACATGAAACATAGATCTGTACTGCATCCACTGCTTTTCTTTACGCGTAGGCTTTAATTCATTTTCCATACAAAATCTGAGGACAAAAAGTTACTTTTGGCACGGCTTGTTTTCACCGGAATTTGATATTCTGCACGAATTATTGAAACTGTTCTTCCCTGCTTCATTTTTTCGCACAAAGCTCTTCCCATAAACTTTACTGTTATTTTTGTGTGTGCTTGTACGTTTAGTCACCACTATCCACTATTATTAAATGCCCTTCTATTACGATATTTAATCGCAATTCTCGATTTCTTCGGACGAAGGCCTGTAGCTTAGATAATTAATAATTTTGTTTTATTTATTTTTTTTTGTAACACAATAGAAAACATGCCTAATTGTAGTTAAATTACACCAAAACAAAAAAAAAATTATTGTGTCTTAGAATACACCTGCATCTTTATCTCAATTCATTGCTCCCGATTTAACTTAATCAAGTTTAAGAAAAATTAATCCTTTGTTTACGTATTGGTTCTATTTTCCAAGTTTTTATTAATATTTATTTGTTAGCAAAAAAAGTTTTGGGAGAGTTCGCAAAATTTACTTAACTATTATAAGAACAAGTGGTATATTAACAAAATATTTGCAAAAAATTCAGTAACAACAAAAATAATAACAACGGTTCACTGCTCTTAGAACACATTTGTGAAGCTTTACCATGTTTTGAATGAAATTCAGCTTGAACTTGAAACGCTTCACATCCGGACCAGACAAACCTTATTCGGCATCAATTAAACAAACCCCATTAACCATGCCACCCCAAAATGGAGCACGAAATTCACGACAAGCGGACCGGTTTTAGTTTACCCTTGAGTTTTTAAGCTCAGTTTGAAGAAAGTAGAGCAGAATCACTTTTGCGATGTGAACTACAATCGCATCTAAAGGCATGAAAACAGAACGCTTCAACTCAGGCACAGCTGAGATACTCACTGTTGTCAGCAAAAATGCTCTTCACTGCACTGCAATGTATCTTGCTAGAACGTATTTCGGGAGAAGAGTTGATGTTTTTTTGCCTTTGTCCCAACACAGCACGCCACTCGAGCGACAGGAAGCGTCAGCAACATCGCCTAGCATGCCTACTACTGGACGTTGGTTAAGATCGTGCACCCAAATGGCCAACCATGGGACTATCGTGGATTCCGTCGTTCGTGCGCATTTGAAGCTTTTTGCTACCCTGTGCCGCAACCCAAAAAAGCCCATTAACACGCATGGCCCTTCGTTCGTTGAAAATAATTTTAATTTATTTCATGCAGAGAACTCATCTTCATTTTAATTAACCGCTCGGATGCTGCCCTAGGCATACTTGCGACCATCACCATCCCATCCTACATTCTATTTCCATTCCTCCACGTTTACTACTTTCTGCTTACACGACTGCTCTCACAATACCCCCAATGTTCGTTCTTCTCGTTTCATTTTTACCTTCCGCATTGTCCAACGAGGTATCCAACAGTATCCTACCATTATTTCATAGCGTTGCGAGCCGTTGTTATCATTATTGCTCCACCAAATGGAAAACGAACTGGAAGCTCACCGAGCTACCCACCATCCTTGCCATCCGTAAAAAAACAAGGAACAACACTGACCGCCATTAGGTAGTATAAATATTTATCTTCCATCAGTTCCAGGTCATATTCATGTTCGTTCCTGCTCACAACTCAACTTAATCGTACGGCTTCATCAAATCGTCATCATTTCACAACGCTAAATTTAAACATTTAACTACCTGTTGAGTGCAACGGGTGCACATCATGTTTGAAGAGCCTGCGCTGAAACTTCGCACATGCACCGTCAAGGGTCCAGATGGACAGATGAATAATGAAAATTTACTTTCAAACTTCTCCTTGGAGAGTTTTTAATACCTTAAGTGCGTGGTGCGATGGATAGGGGAAACTTACAATATTTGCAGAATAATTTTCCCTTAAAACCATCCAAAAATATGGCGTTGCTGTGTTTTGTTCATTTCTCTTTCCCCATTGTTCTTCCACTACAGCAGCATCGTCGCTTCACTCATGTTAATCACTAAAAGCTTTTCCCCATAACGTTTTAGTAAGAAAGAAAGGAAAAAAAACGAGCTGGGTTTCCGAAAAAAGGAAACAACAGCTCAACCAACTCGTGATGAAACATCAAGCATTCAGAGTCGTCTGCTTGATGGTTGGGAAACAAGTTTTACGTGCACCATTTATGTCGGTGGCACCCTACAAAACTCCGAAATCCTGTTACATCTGGCTTTTGCTTTCGTTTTCAAATTGCCCAACGAAAAAACAAAAGAAAAGGAAAGATTTGGTAAGAATTCATGCCGCCACACAAAAAAGTAACCGGTACACGACCGCAGGAACTTTTTAGCCTTGTTTCATGATGGAAAATATTCTAATCCCAAAAGAATGTACATACACACACAGACAGATTCCGGAAAAGCTCTAAATATCCACCTTTTTTCATTAAATTCTAATGAGCATAAATAATGCGCTGTCTGTAGGAACAACTGAAAAAGACAGTCATTTGTTTCCATCTCAAGCACTCATCATATTACAGTCAGCGTGCCGTAATGGTACCGTTTAGGACGGTCAACTTAAAGTAATCATAGACCAATCCCTGTACGACATAGCTTCTTTTCATAAAAAAAACCTTTTGCACAAACTATCAAGAGATTCATATTTCTTTACAAATGAGTTTAACTAAGTGATATAAATCTACACATGGCCTTTAGGCTAAATAAGCATAGAAGGTTTGAAGAATTTTGATAACATTATGTGCTATGAACCGTTCCTTTTGCAAAATCATAGCGAGTTATGGATCATCACCAAAAATTCATGCTCAGTATTCTAAACTTTGTTTATTGTAGAGGTTGCGTCATGTTTTGAACTTTTTTTCAAAAGAAAGGACTATTTGAATTTTTTTTTTCACAAGAAAGTGCCCACGAATAAAAATATTATTCCGCCACCATAATGTTGTTGCATTTTTTTAAGATGATCATAACAACTTGTATTTCTTTAGCTGTTGTTCATTCTAAAAATATATCGCAACCATTTCCTAGCTTATATGTACAATATCATGATTCATAAATTGAATAAAATAATGTATGCGTATTACATGTTTTGAAAGTGTTTTGTGAACATGAAACATTCCCAGCTGAGAGTCCTCTTTTATACTATTGTAAATGGAGTACTGATGCTCTAAGGACTCTTCATTAAAGTTTGAACAGAAATTGTGAAGCTCGTATCTTTTAACGCTGCAGTTTGTTTTAGTTTTTCATGAATTAGATAGTAATAGTAAAACACACACTAATAATACGGCATGGCCGTTCCTAATGAATAAAAAAAAGTGAAACACAGAAATGTTAAAGTCATTCTTGAAACAAATGAAACAAAACAGAAGCGCACCGGTGGGATAGTGGTATCGACACTGGACCTTCACAACACGAAACAAGACCATCAGGACCATTCTTCCGCAGCATACGACCTGACTGCGATACAATAACAAAAACAATAAACAAATCGAAACATCTGTTTTACCTCTTATTACAACAAAAATGTAGACGTGGAACCCTGTGCAACCGATTGTAAGCGAAATTTTGATTTAAAAATTATGCCTAATCTTAAATCCTGTCTAAATCTAGAGTTAGAAAGACAATGATGAAGTGATCCTTGTGGAGTCCTCACTATACCGTTCGAACCGATTTGACAGAGAGCTACTAAAACTGTGATGGATCTAACGGTAAGCGAATTGAGCAAAGACTCGCTTAAGGGGTAGACTAAAGTCGGGAAGATATCATTCCCACATATTTAGCAGTTTAAGCAAACGTACATGTTAAGGAGCTCTCTGATAAACAATCAGGGATACATGCGTATAAATATTGTTGAAATCTTGAAATCTCGACATTCACTACGTTGTGTCCGGGGTGTCTTGAACCTTTACTACTCTTAAATCCAAGCCAGCTGACTCTTTGATTCTGCTGCCACAAGAGGTCTTGGTTTGCCATTTTGTCTTACGTTACTTGAAAATTACTCGCAACAGGTTAGCCAATCCTGTGTACAGGAGAACGGTCCGGTTGGGATTTGAACCACAGTCGTATCGAGTAGCAAGAACCTTCATCAAGCAGTCTTAAATTCTTGTTTGCGTGTGCTCCAAATATAAACGACATTCCAAACGTCCAAACCCGTTTGCTAATGTTAAGCTCTCCTTCCATTCTACACTATGCAGCTTTTAAAGGCATTCAACTGCAAACGAACAGCTATAACACAGCGCGGAAAAGAAAATCACCATTAAAGCTTCTACGGGGAAAACTACTATTCACCGTGGTAAAACTTTACACAACTCCAAATGACAAAGTTGCGTACATGGAGCACACGAGCGCTGTTGCCAGCGGACACACGGTGCATTGGAAAGTACCCACGACTGCTACTATCGAACTTTGACAGCTCAATTTTGGGGAACCCTGCACCCTCTCCTCACCCCTCTCAATCCTTACTCTTCCAACTTCAGTATTAGAGTACCAGCCAGCAGTTAATCAGGATTTACAGCGATCATTTTACACAAGCAAACGAGTCCCTTTCCCCCGAACTCAAACAAAAACAACATTCCAGTCAAAAGCTGAGCACTTACCTTCCGTTGGTCCGATGCAAGTTGTGTTTGTGAGCGAACAGTTGACGGTAAGTCCCGTCGTATCGTTCCCAAACGTTCCGTTGGCGTTGTAGAAAATGGCCCCAATATCCTCGGCTAGTAGTTCGAAAATGCTTCCCCGTGAACCGGTACCATCGCCGATGGGCGACTCGAGCGAATCGTTGTACGGAGCCGGATCATCGGCATAGTATTGGTCGGTATCGTTGGTAGCGGCATTGGCGGTCGCATTGGTCAGCACGGTTGCCACCGAAGGGACGTGCAGCGATGGGGCCGGTGTGTCCGGTGGTACCCGCACATCCAGCACGGTGTCGTTGTAGACGCTCTCGCCGAAAAGCCGGAAGTAGTCGGGCGAGTCCCAACCGCCATTCCAGTTGAGGGACGTGTCGTTCTCAACCGTGGGCATCATGGCGTCTGGAATTTGCTAGCAGACTCTATGCTTTTGCTCAGGACCAGCTCCCGCAATGGACGATGGGCTGTTGTCTAGCGATATGACAATAGTTATGACTCTGGTGCCAGCCGGTACTGCCGAGACACTGATTTCAGAGCCGTAATTTCATTTGATCACCCCATGGGAACATCTTCTTCGACGCAGTGTGGTCGTAGCTTCCTTTAATAATCCATTATATTGGATGATCTGTACGCGGTAGTTCTATCTCGCTCTCAGGTGAAACAAAAATTGTACAATTTAGCACCAGGTTGTTCCAAAATGAGCAGTTCCCGCTTTTATAACGAGATGGAGTTGTTGTAGAAGCCCGTCACGCGTTACAACCGGTTTTGATGATCAGCTCCCTTATAGCTCGTGGTATTCAAATTCCTAATAAAGCCTAGATGACGCTTTTGGGGTATTTGAATCAGTTTGTTTACCACAGCTGAACAGTGGGTGTCATTTCTCCCTGCCACTGCATTCCGTCTTCATTTATCAACGCCTCAGTTCCATGTACAAGGCTGCGTGAACCCAATTTTCTGCTGTTGGCTCCATTCTACGCTCATCAAAGTAGAATCCTAACGGACACGGGTTTTGCTGAGCTCGCTATCTCGCATCATATGTGCAGGAAACGACCCTGTAACCTGTGTTTGATGACAACGTGTGCATGAGACTGAATCGAAAAATAAACACCAGCGGAAAAATTCACAAGCTGCCCGAAATGGAAATCCTCTCCATCCTTGTTTAAACACAGTCACTAAATACTCACAGACTCATTCACTTACTCACAAGGGCGCAACAGGTGCGCTAATTGTTTGCTTATACCACCGCAATCCACTCTCGTCTTTACCACACACTTCGAAAACCATATCGCACTACTTTCACACCATTTTTCTTATCAACTTAACACAAATTGTAGTTACACTTCGCAATACATCCTACAAATTGAAGGAGAAAACAATACATTGAAGAAAACCTTTTACTACAATTTCACGAATTAAACAAATACGCTCTCCCCTAAATGAAAATAAATAACAAATACCGCACCGAATGCCACAACGACAAAAAGAAGAATACCATAATTAACTGCTAATTAAAGCATACACTTTTCATCCAACCTCAACATCCCAACACTACACTGGTATGGCTCGATGCCGTTGTTCATCACTTTTTACCGATAATTCGACACTTTTTTCCATCCTCACTTTGATTGCCGTCACGTTAATTTTAAAAATGCTGAAGGAATAATGTGTGTAATTGCTTTCCGTCCATTTTTGCACGCTCCTGGTACGGGTGTCGATGTAATAATTGTGAAATTTAATCTGATTTACCGCTTCTCATCTTTCGCTTCCACAAAGTTGCAGCAAGCTTTACCACCGTTACGTTTGTCCTTTCGGCTGTATGCATTGCCGCTTATCCGAACAGTGTATGAAACATTAATTAATCGCACGAAAATTGCACCGAACAGTTTTTTTTTCATTGCTATATTTCCGACTTTAATCACTATGAAGCGTTCGAAGCTTTATCTGATTTTCTTTGAACACATGCAACATGCCGATGCTGATGTAAAACCCGATGATTTCTGACCACAACCGAGCTCATTAATCCGCTGATGAGATACTTTAATAAGCTTTATCTGGAATGGTATCAAACGACAAAAAGAAGGAGACATTTTTGTATGAATTATTTTGAATAGCTGCAGTTGAAGAGTAATTATATTTCCACGCAAGATATTAGCCGTTTGAAGTGAATTTTACAAATTTGATCGTACGATCGTGTATGTGCCACTTTTGTGTCCATTTGTGCAGTGCAGTTGGTGGCTCGGTTGTTTCATTTTCAAGAACAAAAATAATTACTTTTACTTTGCTGATTAGTTCTGCGGTGAAACTTTGAGCGATTGCAATAAAAACAGAAGTAAGCTTCCGGGATGAATCGTAATGGGCAAAGTTTTATCCTCTGTTAAACAAGCTACAATCGTAATGTAAGAGATGTTTGAAGAAAAGAGAAGTAAAAGAACTAAACGCATCACCGATCAACCTTCGCACCGTGTCGTGCCGTACGGCATTGAAGCACTCACTGATGAAAAGTAGAAAGACCCGTAATTTAACTGTGCCACAACTTTGAACATTAAATTATGATTCCGAATTAAATATGTCATGCCACCGTTGACTATGTCCCTGCCGCTACACAAACCGCATAAACCAGCAGCCTCTCAGGGCAAGTTTCACTATCCACCCTAAACCAAACCATAGCTGAAGCCCACGGCAACAGCTATTACAACTGTCGACAAAGTTCTTTATTTCCCGTTTCCGACTGTCCTTGCAGATGGAACAGGAACGGTGAAACAGCGAAACAGCGAGTTGTATGGGAGGACTTTAACCCACGCACACAAAAGTTGATCTTGGAGTATTTTTCTTTTCTCCGCTGCATCAAACCGCTACTATTGAACGATTCTGGTTGATTAATATACCGCAACGAGAAGTAGGTGGCTTAAGCCAAGTAACACAAAGATAAGAAAGAACATAATCCAGTAGAACTAAGGAACATACTTTACTTTCTTGGTTTTCGTTTTGCAGTTTTATACGGAGTGGAATAGTGATGCAATGTTTTTGGATAAAGCCTTAATGGGAGAATGGTGAAAGACTCATCAAAACAAAGAATAGATTGAAATTTCAAAAATATTTCGTTTAAGAATATGTTCACAACAAAGTTCAGATATTTATTGGGAATCATAAAGATTTTGAAATAAAATCATACTACAAAAACAAATATGCTTAATGCGACAGAATCAGGGGCGGCCATTTCATTCGGACCGTCCCCCCGTAACCTGGACTGATTATCCTACTAGTTGGAAATTTAAGTCTGATACGGCCTGGCCGTTATACAAGAATAAAAAGGAAAAAAATTAGAGTCGTCTATGTGGTAGCTCAACGACCTGGCATGTCAAACATACAATATACGGTCATTACAGCACTAAAAAATAATAAATACATAAAAGTCTTTTAAACATTTTAACATGCAGCGATGGAAAGTTAGATCGTGCTATGAATTTAAAATTAAAGACACCAACTAACACCTTCGTCATATTCACGTATTCATATCAGTATTCCAACGAATAACAACAACTCGTTTTACTGAGTTCTCCCACCAAGATGTGTTTAAGCAGGTCACAAAACAAATATCTCATCAGCATCTCACAATCAACAGTCAAACGCTACTTAAGTATATCCATTTAAAAACTATCTTCATAAATTTATTCTTCAGAATTATTCCGATTCTGCTACACTGTTCTTTCGCTGTATTTCATAGCCTTTTCGAATCATGAGGCACGACGATACAACTTTACCTTGGAATCCCCTTATGTTCGAAGTTTGTGAAAGCGCTAGAACAGCCAACCAAACTTGCGAACCCCTTGCGATGGAAGCTGTAGCATGTCCAACTTTTGCAAAGCCCTCAACACGATTCTGACCCAACATCTGTGCGTTAGTCTTCGGGGCTAAAGTTAAACCCGAAACCGTACCACCACCCTCAGCCGCCGCCTTCGCTAGAGGCTCCCGCTAAGGCTACTAACGGTAGTAGTAAGCCTTTTTTCATTCTGTTTGAATTATGGTTTAAAGTTTTTCCTTCCCCATTCCATGGCGCTGTGTGTGGCAATTAACATGCAAGCGCTGCGCGAAACTGACCGGCAAGAAGTTCCTTGTCGATGGAGAACTACATCACCCTAGCATTCATATTCTCCTCCTTACGCATTTCCTTTCGTTAAGTACACGTGATAGCCTCTAGTGTATGCCCCATGGGCGAAAGAAAGGAATAACTGTTCCCTTTTTCCGCAGTAAAAGGTGATCTACAGGTTGCTTGGTCTAACTGGCATGCTACACCACGGTCAACCCCCCGGGGGCTGACGGGATACACATTTTACCGTTCCTTAACAAAGCTCCCTCAAGGAATGAAAAGTAGCAACGTGTTGCCTTATCCGGTTATTTTTTATGCTTCTATAGTTTTTAAACTGCATATCGCGCATAACCTGCCATCGCAATGCTGCCCCATCTATTTAATGCAGAAGGCACGATAGCGAATCTAGCTCCCCACCGTCCATTGCTCGTCACAGCAAACTGTCCAATCTATTCAGCCAGCACAAACGATGCACTCTAATGCACAACCCTGGAAGACTTTCCCGGTAGCATTCTGCAACGTAATGCAGGTTCGAGCACTCTTTCTGTTCCCGCCGAAGTGGTGAAGGAGAATAGTGCAACGTGACACGCTATCGTCGTTGGCTAGATTGTAGGTTATGTTGGTTAGTTTGTGCACACCGGTTCAACCCACCCCATGGGCGTTACAGACAATCCTTGCACGAATATAGTGCAACCACTCTCAAGTACATGGCGCAGATTGCAGACAATCGCACGAAGAAGCTACGACGGGAAACATTATCCTGGTTGAGATCCGACCAGAATAATGCTGACACGTGAAGAAAGCATAACTACGTGAGGCTCTGTCTACCGTACCACATTTTCAGTACGCACCGAACGGAGTAACCGCCCGTTTGTAACCAACTACTCTACCGCGAATAACACTTCGCAATAAATCCTGTCATTGGCATCGTAGCAACTCCCTTTGATGAATGTCTTCGTAGAATCAATCGTTGCTGGTTCGAATCTTGCAGCGACGACGTTAATTGAAATATCGTTTTACCACCTGCGAATTGGACACATTTCATCGCCATGTCAGCGCTAGAATGCTAGCGAAATGGAAAGTCATTAACTCAACTCCACCTCAACAAGAAACCGAGCGGTCGATTTTGACAAGGAGCGTTAAATTTTTATGACACGTGCTAATTTTCTCACCAACCAAACGCTGCTCCAGTTCCTACGAAACCAAGCTCATACTCATTTCCATAGCAACAAATTCGAGCAGAAGCACAGGTTCATCCTACACGGCGAAACTTGCTCCAAACTGTCAGCCGGAATAACGAAGGAAGCTAGTCGGTGAGCTGACATTCTTTGGCCGGTGAGTGACATTTTCTCCAAAAACCACATTTCCCACTACGAGAAATTTTACCCCAAGAAGAAGCGAACCAATAATGGCAGCAGAGCGAAGCAACGGGACACATTCCAACCGGGTGGAAACCGGGTGAGCCGGAGAGGTTAGCATACCGTACTGTCAAGCATACGCCCGTTTCAAAGCACACTGTGTCCTTCGGCAAACGAACCCAATCTACCATGCCACGAAACACACGCACTTTACTCGCATTCACCCAACAACGTACCACTCCACCGCATCAACTGAGAAAGCCGTGCAAACTCCAACCAAGAATGCCCCCATATGCTTGTCTGCCAATGCCAGGCCCCAGCCGTTAGACTTCATGCATTGCATCTTGGCGTGCGCGTTTCGTAATGAAGCGCATCAAACATGACGCCTGGCAGTAGACTCTCAGCATGAGTCTTTTTTTGTTGACGTAAAAAAACATCAAATAGTAAAATCGTGGTACTTCTTCTTTTTTCTGCCCTTTGCTTATGGCGTTCGATTTTCCTTCAAGTGAACGTACTCAATGTATCGTGACACATAGCCATTCAATTATGTTTGCCTAACGATGGTACTCAATGTGATTGAAACGGCATTAGCACGCATCAATAAAGCGAAGTAGTAGAATGCCAAAATTTGGCAGCGATTTGGAGAGTAATATAAAGAGCTTAAAATTGAAACAGGATGTATCGGCTACGTTCCCTGTCAGATATTATTGCCCTTGGTTTTTGTACCTTGGTTTTTTTTTGTTATCTATTTTTGTTTTACTATTGATAAAGAACGGCCAGGCCGTTTCGTTATTTTGTTATCTATCGTTTGACGTACGGGAACATGGTGGCTTCTTACTTCTCCTACTGTTTAATCCGCCACTGGAAATTGGCATGGATATTGTCAAGTTTTACCCCGCGACTCATTTCAAATAATTTTGAATCGACAGTTATTTAAAAGCGTTAATAATCTGTCGTCAACGGCCATTTAAATTGGTTAGAATACTGAAGCTACTTACAACGTAATAAATGGGATGAATTCTGAACATTTTGTCGACCCACTTGCGTTGATTACTTTCTGTCAAATATCACATGAAAACTTTTCAAAACATTTTGTGCATTTTCTTTGTGACCATTCATTTGTATTCTTCATAGTAGAAGTTTCTTCTTTCCTATGATGTTAAGAATGCCGACCGATATTAGTACGGCCTCTTCATGACATCGTAACAACTTTTGACCACCGCCCAATTTTAAAGAGAGACATACAAAACTTTAAATTGCTAACTTTGGAAAACCCTGATGAAAACCATCAGCCTTTCTTTGTTTACATATATCCAATCGCCCAACCATATGAAGCTCTCACACCAAAATTTCATAAGATAGTAAAGATTTTATGTTTTTATAGCGAAGTCATTGGTTTACTTTTTTGTTTAAAACTTATGCGATTTTGCTATTTCTTGGGAAATGGGACTATTTTTCCAAACATAATTAATTATTCGTAGACATCGTTAAGACTACTGCAGCAGTTCTTGAATTTTAGCAACACAAATGTAGAGAACTATTGAAGAATATAATCATCCGTATACTTTTTGTAAGAAAAAACAGTACAAAATTGTAAAAATATCTCCCTTAAATGTGACGCATGGTATAAAGTATCGCTTAAGTTGTTCGCAGATTTTCCCCTACATTTACGGTCAGCTGTCTCGCAGAGTCTTCGAAGGATTTACACCATCATGATTAATGAGTTCCATCGGTTTCATAGCTTCCTGTTCGGTCAGCAGCCCTACCGTAGCACCTCTAGCGTCCACGCTAGCATATCGTGCCTATCGAATAACGCATCGCTATGTTCAATCACGCAAAATTCGGTGCCTTGATTTATGTGTACTTTATCAAATGAAACTTGCTGCTACGCTTGCACGAAGTAATGTTTTTCCACGCCATTTCTCGTCGTGCTGGCGGTTTATTCCCTCAATATATTGCCGACGCTCTTTAGAAAATGAGGGGCGTGCAAAAGATGAAGTTTTTAAAGAAATTTCCAACGTTACCGAAAACTCTCCAACTGCGTGCAGTCAAGATTTCAAGATGCTCAGTTCTACCAAAACGACCAGCTTTGACTGTCCTTCACATTTGACAAATGGCCTATCTTTAGCACTTATTTTGCCAACATCTATACACCAAAGAAAGAAAAAAAACCGAAGTAAAGAGTACAGCGCAGTCTAAATGATGTGGGCAGAATTCACGTTACGGAAGCGAAAATGCGCACAAGCAATTAAATAAATTGCGGCGCCGAAAGCACGCCGAGCTCTTCTGGCCAGCTGATGTCAGAAGCAATAACTTCAAACTCGAAAACGAAGGTGGTAATACCTTCTCGAAAAGTTCAAATGGTAAAGTCTTTGAGATACCTTCATGCATTCTTATCTTTTTTTTTTTCACAGAGAAAAACCCTCTTTCACAAGATATGGGTCGACTTCGGGCACGATTACACTACACTTTCGCGGTAAAGTGATCAATTCATAATACTACGACATCTTTAAGATATTTAATATCGTAAAAATTCCTGCACGCCATTCAAAACATGACTAAGCATCAAGTTACACGATCCTACGATCGGGAATAAATTTACATTCATCCTCAAAGTGTCCATTGGAGCAAGAATAGTTTAGAAATGCTCGCTTTATTAAAAACGCGCCCCAGCTCCATGTAGATAGTTCAACTTTTCCATTCGGGAATGCAAGAGAGAAAATCTTACATTCCCTTGCGTCATTCACTCATCCCGTACGGTTTCAGGAAACGAATCCCGATCCCCATGACAGCACCTAGAACGAGTTTTACATATGTATACCTTCCATCAACCCCTGTCCATGTCTTACAAAAGACGGACGAGCCCTTTTTTACTTTTCCTCCAAGGGATGCAAATCTCCCTGACGGTGTCCTCGGCACCGACCCATCAAACGGCTAAACTTCAGGCTTACAGCAACCCTTCCTGCAACGATCTAGGATTTTCCTTCCTTAAGGAAAGTCAAGCTTGCATATATCAGGAGATTTATTTAAATACTTCAACAACTTAATGATAGGACGCCCCGGTGATGTCGAGGAAACAACCTTGCACACAACAGGACCTGCACGAAATCTTATTCGGACCGTTTCTCGGTAGCAATCTAACTATTCAGCGACATGGTAAAATTCAGCCAAGAAAGTCCAAGTAATTCCATTTGTCAAG
Organism: Anopheles culicifacies; assembly: GCA_000473375.1. Taxonomy (NCBI): domain Eukaryota; kingdom Metazoa; phylum Arthropoda; class Insecta; order Diptera; family Culicidae; genus Anopheles; species Anopheles culicifacies. Next base: position 33,553 of record AXCM01000147.1, read on the forward strand.
AATCAAATAACTTTTGGATAAGAAAGTCTTATTCTAAACATAGATATTTGTGAATACCCAATTATCAGAGTAGTGAATGTTTTCTACTATTCATAAAAATAAATCGAATGGAGCTCTGAATCCATCTATACAATTCATTTCTTTCTTCACTTTAACTTAGACGATTCCACCCTCAGAACTCATCATTCCTTATTCGAAGAACGACCAGACCGGGGTACTACTTATCAGGATTCATCTTTCTAAGAAAACTTTTTAATTTATTTATAATCTCCACAACATAAATGAGCAATTGCTTGCTCGACAGCCGTTTCATGCTCTCATTCCACACGAATTTATCTACAAGAGATGATAAAAACCTACAGCCGCTAGTATAAGAACGAGTACACTCTTTAGGCAAAGAGAATCATGACCCAGTCGCATGCATTTGCCTAGGCGGCGATGAAACCTAGGAAGCATGTTTTCAAAAATATCTACCAACATCGAAAGCTTCGCCTTTTATAAAGACGATTGCACCTTCCTTTTTTTCTCCTCGCTTGTACGGATGCCAATGATATGTCGCTGTCGCCGAGGAACATAACGAGGCAAACGAGGAAATGGCGGCCACCACAACATGGGGGAAAATTTGCATTTGCATCATTTCTATTTCAGTGTGCAATCATGTACCTTGGCATCCTGCGCCTTTCTCCGAAAGCTTGCAGGAATGTTGATGTATGAGGTTCATTTTAACTATCTTACCACGATCAGCCTTCCGTGTCCTTTTTAGCCGATATCATTTTCCCACTCGAGGTCCTACCGAGTCAATCTTCACCCGAAAGCAACGGGATAGATGCATGCGAGCACGATGGATGCTTTTGCATTTGATCATTGCGCGCCTGCTTATCTTGCTGACGGATCTCCTTTTTTTGCTCTTGATTCGCTGCAGGAAGCCTTGTGGCTTCCCTACGTTCGCTTGCATGCACGCGGGCTACCGGGTTCAACTTTTTTTTGTTTGTTTTCACTTCGTTTCAATTCAGTACGTTCGCTTTCGATTCGAGCAACTTACCTTGAACACACTTTTTGTACCTTATCGTTCACTTAACGGAAAATTTCCCATTAGCATCGCATGCGAGGAGGTGCTCCATCGTCGCTCTCAATGCATAATACGGTGAGATGGTAGCTGGATCCGGCTACTACCAACATTGATGTGACCGAAAGTCATTGCCTTTTATTCTGTTTCTTCCCACATTGTCAACTTACCAGCACTAATGGTGTTAGGCACACTAAAAGAATTTCATAAGACGGAGGTGTCCTTTCGCTCTTCAATAAGGATACGTAGCATTTTTTAATTCAAACGCTTCAGATTTCGCTACCAGCATGCACTGATCCTGCCTTCCATTTTGTCAAGGTCTTTCGCACACATAAACACCATTATTCGAGCCTGTTAGCTGCGGTGAACCGAAAAGCGAAAAAAGACCTTTAAAATTGCCTAAAGACGCGTAGATCCTTGCCTTACCGGCAGTGTTTTGCATCGTAATCGACCTCATCATCGGTCTTAACAGCTCCCAAACGAAGCTCCAACCAGATACGTCGACCACCCCCTAACACACTCGGTTCACCGTACGGTATGTACCTTCCATTCTTCTCCTTTGCCATTAGCACGCCCGTGAAGATACGCAAACATGCATAAGATATAAGAAAAGGGATTCGCTTTTTTCCATATTACTTCTGGTGTGTTTTTTTTTACGCTAATGCTGCTTCCTATACTTTCGCTACATGCATGCTTTCCAGTTCGCTTCCTTGTGAAGGAAGCACTTTCCATTGCAAAGAGTAGGACACACCTAACACTGCGGCAGAGCGAACCGATCCTCTGCGTTGTCGAACCTGCCAGCGTTTGTTTGGTCGGTCATGAATATAAAACTATTTTGCTCCCACTCAGAAAGGAGCCCTGTACGCTGCGGCCCGATGAAATTATGTTTCTTTTCATTTCTAAGCCAATCACTCCCACCCGAATCAACGAGGACCCTTTTCGCTTCGGCCGATTGTCCCGAGACTGACATCAGCGCGTAGGCGCACATGGGAAAGTCAGCATTTTTTACCTTCTATTTGCGTTCACTTCTTCCACGGTAAGTCTATTTACTTGTCCTACGACTAACCATTCGCTACCGCACCAGCTCAAAGTGAAAATTCCATAACGAACAGAAATTTCATCCCACCTTCCAAACGTCTGCCCCTTTTTTTTGCGGGCCTCATACCCACCGATGTGAACAATCTTTGGGGCGGTTTGGAATTTGAAAAGATGCTCCCCTGCAGCCACCCCATTGTATCACGGGTAGGATTCCAGTATCGACGGTTGAGTGTTTCTTGTCTTATGCACGCCTCGTTTCTCAGAAGTCGAAAGCTCGTCCTGAGAATAGCTTCATCAGGTCCGGCCTCTTGTTTCCTCTTCTTTATTGCTGCGTATCGCAGATGAATTGTTCTTCGTTGCGCTCATCTGTCGGCCAGGGCCCACATCCACTTCAAGATCCAAGTGTGCTATAGTACGCCCCTTTAATGAACGCTCTCTGGGGCAAACAATCTTACATTTTAATGTACTTTTCAAGCTTCAACAACCGTTCATTGGCATTTACAAGTGAGCTTCAAGTGCCCGTTTGGAAATATTTCAACAAGCTAAAAAGGATTTTTTTGCTGTTCTTTTTGATTCCAGTTTGAACTTGTCACACATTTTCTTATTCAATCCAGTGTACTTAAATTCGGAGTACTTGACTAAATTAACCATTATAATGATATTAATTAGGAACACGTACGAAACGAAATATCAATACTTTAGTTATTATCTTTCAACGAGATTAACTATGCAAAACCCAAAATGATGGCGGCTCAAGGAAACATTGCCTAACCTACGATTAAATAACCTACGTAAATTATCTCACTGGTAAATTCACATTTTTCGTATTCATATACGCACTATACAGCAGTTCCTTGTTCTTATCTCTGCACCTCTATAGTCTTATAAAGCTAGCCGATGGGACAGTGACGCTAGTCTTCAAAAAGCAGGACCGGAGTTCGAATCCCATCTACAACGTTCTTGCGTAGTGAGGAATGACTACTCAACTACGGGGTGTTAATAAGTCTTAATTGATTGTTAATAATTGTTAATAAGTACCAGCCACAATTAACCGGAATGACCGAATATGTCCTTAAGCCAGCCAAGGAGAAAAAGATAGTTCCTGTACTCAGATACGGTACTCATATTTAAAATCGATGGTGATACCCTTTTAGCAGCGTTTGAGAGGGAGATTATGGAAGGAACATGAACGATCTTCTTAAGAAGCTCAATGATTTGCACGATGACTTCACCATCGTGCAACGATGTAGACTCGCCAGGGTTCGGAGGACTAGTCATGTCATGTGAATGACACTGGAAGACACGGCTCAGCCCATAAAGACTTATAGGAGACGTGAATTGAGCAATAGTTAAGGCGTTCATCCCTCCGCATTGGCAGACATAGTATAACGACCACAAGTAGCTTAGAAGACTTCTCCAGCAGACCAAGATCATCATTTAAAAAATTGCATAAAATCCTCCTGGAAGCTCCTACTTAAACTGATCCTACTTTTATCCTGCTTATCCTTTTTTAACTCCTTTTCTTGATTTTTTAACATCATTTTGCGGCTTATTACGAAGCGGTTTGATTTTTCCTTATTAAAGGCTTTAAGTTGTTAATTATTGCCGTCTTTTACCTCGCTATTGAAGCAAAGAAAAAGATCGAAAAATCGCAAAAGCACGCAGAAATAAAGTGGCTACGGAAATCATCACATTTTTTGCTCCCCGTTTTCCATCAGTCACTTTGCAACGCTACATCGAACGTGGTAAGCGAAGTGAAAAATTTCTATTTATAATTAATTATGGCTCGTCCTCATTGACGATGCTTTCACTCGCCAGTCAGACACCGTGAGCAAACGGTGAGGTTCAAATTATGCGTGCCGAAAACTTGACAAACCAGTCGCCTGTTACCACAAAATTATCCCCCTTTGAACAAGCGGACTGTTTCTCGTAGTCTTCGCCTCGGGAACACTTTTCCTTTCCCTGATGTTACGCGATTTTACTTTTACTTGGCTCATTTCCCTTCAACCTTTCTTTGCAGCTGTCTCGTACATTGCAATAGCAGACCGAAATTAGACGAACAAACCAAACCATATCGTGCGCTTCGAAAGGGACATGGTTTAGAAGGAATGCGAACTCCTGACAATTCGAATTAGAATTGAAGGAAAAAGTATCGCCTGTTGCCCGATGAAACTTTCCTTCTTCTCATTACACCTTGTTTGTCCAGTTCCTTTAATTTTTGCATTTTCATTTCATTTCCTTTTTTTCATCTAATTCCATTTCGTCTAAACGGACAACTTCAATTTCGTTGCAAAAGGACGAATCTTCCGGTTTCGTTATTTTGTACTTTTGTACTTTGATTCGTTTTCGTCCTCCCAGGTGAGACAGAGAGGTGCGTTGACAAATATAATCAATATCCCATGCCACAGAAACCCTCTAGAGGGTGCTCTAACAACTTTCCACGGGAAAAAATAGAGTTTTTCCACTTGCGTTTGTATCTCTCTCCAACATCATTAATACTTTCTTTCATTTTCCAGTTGTGATTCAGTTGCTGGAAGTACAGCAACAGTTTTCGCTCGTTTGGGATGGGTCTGGATTGAATATAATTTTCCTCTAAAGTGAACAAACCATTTCATTTGAAAAAGTTTCCACAGTTCGTTCACAGCAAGAGCAATCTGTAAAACATTATCATGGATTATGCAAAAAACGCACACACACTTGAACACCCTCATTTAGATGTTCATCTCTCCACACCAATACGTAATACAAATGAACTGAAATGTGAATAAAAAACAATGTTCCGGACCTCACAACGACCACCATTAACAACACGTTTATTTTGTGGAAATGGAGTTTTCTTTTTCCATTTTTTGCTTCCAATAGTGAACCGGTAATATACAAAAAAAATATACACAGAAAAAAAAGATGTACAAAAAAAGGTTGGAATGAAATACAACCAAATACGACACGTGCAGTCTTACCGTGCCAGCAGCGTCAAGTCAAGATTCCGATTTTAACGAGACTCTAGCTTAAAGTCGACACCGCACCCAACAACAACTGGCGCCACATCACAGTTGGATCCATTTCTCGGGTTTTTTCTTTCTGCTGTATGTCCTCCCGGGATTGCGGATGCATGTCGGAAGAAATCAGCGCTTAGGAGACCGCGTGTCTGATGAAGGTCTCAAGCGGGCGTAATTAAATCCATTATGACAAGCGAAAATACATGGCACCGGAGCGCAACGTGAAACCTTTTACCGCGTGGCGTAACGAAGGTTGCGGTCTGGATCTCTTCTACGGTTGGAGATTCCCTTTTCCTGTTCGTTTCCTTTTTGGCAAAGATGTTGTACATCTGCTAATGGCAAAACCAGTTTAAGTGAACAACAACAAAAAAAGACACGCACATACACAGCGCATCTCTTATTGAGTGTGCAGATAGCAGCAAACGTAATACAGAATGAAAAACCCTCAACCAAAGCAAAAACGAAATGGAGAGCAAATTAAGGACCGACACCGGTTTGAGACCGAATGGTTACCTCGTCTAAAAGTGAGAATTTTTGCATTTAGCAAATCAACAACAACAAAAAACTGCATACCAAAAAGAGATCTCACAGGTACAAATAATTATCACCGTATGAATTAAGCCGACGAAGAAAATTGAGTTGAGTGTTGTGGCAGATAGTTTGTTCTTTTCTTGGTTGTGCCTTTGACGATGAATATTCATCGCCCATTAGGCTGAATGGTGGTTTAAAAGGGCAAAAGATTTTTTTATTATCATTTCAATTTAATGACTCCTCCCAAGATTTGTCATATTAAAAAGCCATCGTAAGCCATTTCTTCTTACGGCTCTCTTTAGTGATATCGATACAGAGGCTGATAAAAATTCAGAAATAAATATCATCACAAATGCTGAGCAGCATGATGCTATGGTTGAATAATTTATCTTTTTTATCCTCAATCTATTCTCAACACAGCAACCGACAGGCCAAATTCTACGAAGCCTTTCTGCATCTGTGATCTGAAGTTGCAAACAGACGATTTTGGGATTTGATCAGATTCTCGTGACGGGTTGTGCTTCCTATGCTCTTGTGGGTAACTGGCAAGTTTACCACCATCCAAAGAAGAACATATATGTATAGGGCCATCAAATAGATTCCGGGCCTTCACTCTTCGGCAAGCCTGGTGAGCAACGAATGCTTGCCGCGCATTCGTACGTTTGTCATTCATGCTGCTAAATTTCCAATAAACTTTTCAATCCCCCTTGCGCTGGTCCTTTCCGTATGCGTCTACAATTCATTTCTTTGAATTGTGCGTTGGTGCCTCTTTACGGTACACCGTAAACCCATAAATGTACGAACACGATATTTATATCCGGCTACATCATGCCGACATGACCTTTTTCACTTCAACGTGACACAGCAAACACAGGCCCCCGCTCATCGTAACGAAGATTGACTTTTATCCCTGCCGGTCTGCCGGGATGGAGCTACGTCCCGCAGTACGTTATGCAATTGTTTCATCATTTTTCGAACCTCCTACCAAACTGCCACGACTGCGAAATATTTATGCGAATCTACAATTCTGTGACGACCGATAGCTTCTCGAGAAACCGGAGAGCGCTTCTTCCTTGCCACAACCGACTCTATTCGTTCGAATGGAGCCGGATTTTTCTACAGGTTCTATCAGAATTTGGTGTGCATACCACCGAATTCTTGCCAAAAACCGACCAACAAATCTAATGCGCTCGAAGCATTCTCAATGCCAGCTAAAACAAATTCTCCCCACATTCCGAGAGCACAAGACGCCACAGTTATGCGCATTCCAGAATGCTTCCCGTACGGTCAAACTCAACCAACAGGCTGAGACAGTGGCTGGGACGAAGTGGTACGCGAAATCTGTCACGCGCTGTTAGGGGCCCACTCCGACCTCCTGGAGAGCACGATTATTTTCCCGGATATACCGTCACGGGTTCATAGTATTTATATTTTCGCAAACGCAAAGATTGAGTACCTCCATTTTGATTCAATTCCACGATCAAAACTGTCTGCCCGAATCGTGGCTTCCGTCTTTTGAGAACGGCAAAAGAAACGCATACCGAAGCGATTCCCCGCTGAACTAACCAGTCCAAATCGGCTCCCATTTTCGTCTATAGCATATTGCATTTTTTATGCTTCGTTTGCGTGTGTGAATATCGAAGGATGAAGAAAAAAAAACACCTACTACACAAACTGACAGAGAAAAATTTAATTAAACCATAACAACGGACGATTTATCGTTTCTTTTTGTTCGGCGAATGCGAACCCACCGCGTATGTTATCTTTCTATCGCTTCCTTTCCACGGTGGCAACACTTGGCACTGGGTATGCTTGAAAAATATCTCCCACTTTAAAGCACAGTAGCTTTCACTGTTGGCCCATTCAAATTCCTCCATAAATTTTGCCAAAACCCCTCGAATGAAAAGAATACGGATGGATGTGAATTCTTGTGAATCATAAACAAGCGATATTTATACGATTAGTACACACGAAATGAAGCGATTTACTTACACGATTTATATGGAAACCCATCCGAGCGTTTAAAGTTGAGAGTTTATTTAAAGCAAGACTCATTCAGCATGCATAATGGATACAGCAATGTGCGGTTTCAAGCTCTGGGTTATAATTTTCCGATTTATCCTTCAGATCAACGACTATCCACATTTTCGCTCCGGTATCCATTCTTCTCGGTGCCCAAGTTATGGCAGCTGTCAAAGATGGACGTTCTTTCTATCGATGGATCTGACAGCAACTTGGTTTTGTGGAATGGCAGCATTGTTTTTGCCACCCCTTATGCATCTACCCTTTTGACTGCCTCTACCGCTCCCCACCCCCTTTCCTATCACCCAACAGCCCCAAAACAAACCACAAACAATGCACGGTACATTGAGGATAGTGCGGGGAAGCAATCGTGATTGAGAAATCGATTTCCACGCCATGTTGACTCACGTTCCGAATGTTGACGTGTACCGTGTGATGTTTGAGGAAAGCAGAAAAATCACTCTCACATCCGTATACCTACCTGTTTGTTTGGGTTGATCGACACGCACTCCCGGCAAGTGGAAACGCAAGGAAGAAGTACCCACACACATACGTGACCGGCCGTACGAACGAGAAACCCTTTAATCTCGGTGCCCCAACCTGAACCCTTCATTAATAACGAAATTTCATGGCGATGTCAAGTGAAAACAAATACATACAGCTACAGCATGGGTGCCGACCCACAAACTGGCAGGGGGTTGTAGGATAGGGTTTGGCATGCTCGGGGGTGAATGGGTAGATCATGCACAAGGACCACTTCTACGTGACCACTTCCCGAATTACAGCTTACGCTAGTGGTTCAATCATCCTTTGTGGTGCTGAGCAAAAATACACACCATACGTTAAGTTCGGCACATCTAATAAAGTAACTGATTATTCTGAAGGTGTTTCGTCTCATCTTATTCTGAAGGTGTTTCATCTCAATTTAAGCGCTCAAGCGCTCAAGCGTAATTTAATCATTGGAGGTCTTAATTGCTAGGCGACATTTTTTTTGTTCTTGTATGACGGCCTGGCCGTATTAGACTTAATTTACCACATAGCAGGTCAGTCAGTCCATGCTACGGGGGGACGGTCCGGATGGGATTTGAACCCCGGTCTGTGGTGTGAAGGCCCAGCGCCGAACCACTCTCCCACCGGGCCGCCCCATTGCTAGGCGACATAAAAGGAACCAATCAATAAATTTGTGCATGGGAATTTTTTAACTAGTGATAGTTTCTTTTAAAAGAGAAGTTGATAAAAACGATTCCGCAATGTGTAAAATTTGTAGTGTGATCAATCTACATCGTTTTCAAAATTCTAGAAACTGGACACTAGACAATAATCTGACAAATTATTGCTTCACTTAAGTGCATTGCATCACTAAAAAAGGAAAAAAACTGAAAAAGCGTTTAGGAAGTTAGTAAAACAGCAGCCCTTCATCCAGGATAAGTTTATTCTCTATAAGAAAGATGCTTGGTCATCTTTTTACGGAAAAGTTGAAAAGAGCCTTCGTTTGAACGTCCTTACACAATATTAGTAAAACACTATCTACGCAGTATAACGTGTCAGAATTGCATTGCTCCAGTAATACTACATGCTGCGGTTTATCGTCTAAAGCCCAATAGTCCAGAACCACTTTGTGTTTATATCAATTTTGTAAATATTTTGTGCGTCCCTGTTACTAATTTATGAAATGCGTCAAATCGTGATCATCAATTCCCTAACACTTCAAACTATTTGTGTACAATATCAATTCACATATGTCATATGTACACTGTTCGAGATAAAGGTATAGCCTAAGAATCGCGGAATAAAGTTTTTGGACTAAAGAGCGCTACCTATCTTTGAAAGGTCTAATTAAAAGAAGCTAAGTTTTAATTAATCTAATTTAACTGGAAGAGTGTCAGACATCAGTTTAGTTCTAAGAAAAGAGTTGTACATCGCTACTACAGCACCGTCGTTGGGTAGAGTGAACACTTGTTAGCACTCTCCGGTGTATTGGGAATCAAGCTGAATTTTTGGTCCCATTTTTGGTCTCCCGCTTACCGAGTCTTCACTTATACCGAGTAGAGCGCAATCCTGCACATTATAAATATCAGAAGAATAGCCTCCTTGTGTGTTGCAGCAAATTTTGAAACTTTTTTTATATAAATTTTGATATTTTTTATGAATAGTTACAAGACAATTTCTCATTGTAATTTGCCTTATCCCGATCATACCCGGGTGTAATTTTTAGTTGGTGTTATTGTTGATGTTGTGGGACATTGTTGTACGGCTCTTGTCTTATCGAGCCTGGATCGAGATTGTAACAAACAGGGAAGAAACAGCAACTGCTAGATAGAACACCTGTTTATGTCTGCCTCCCTGTTGTTGCCTTGGAGCTGTCCCCAAAGGCGTCTTACAGAAAATATCGTGTAAAAATGGTTAATAGCCTACCAAAGGGCAATAATCTTGATCCTTTCCTCTTTATAATAATAATTGTCGGTTGTTTAGTCAACTAAATTGCTGCTAATGCAAGCTAAATTACAGAAATAAAAATAAAATAAAAGAAAATGAAACGAGTTGCTAAATTTTCTAAAATTGATCAGTAATAAGTGCTCGTTTAATTGTCTTTCGTTGTGAGTTTATAAGTGTAGCTCTAATAGTTAATACCGAGCAAAGCTATACGGTGCAGTTCTCGTCATGACAAACATCTGTATCACTATCATTCGGGACCTTGGCGCAAGTCTTGAACTAAAATTAACTCTCAATTACCATTAATCAACTTCTTGAAAAGTGACGAGGAGATAACGGTACCGATCTACGAACGAATAGGGCTAAGGTTCGAACCCAATTCGTGCGTTCCCCTATCCTGGTCGGCTATCCTGTTGAAGGATATCAAGCGGCTCGTCCAATTCTAGAGTTTAATACATCAGTCCTGCTGTTTGAAGACCGGTGCTACTGTAGCCTCCACTGGACTGTAAAGAATAGAATCGTACATAAAGTAAACTAGCAATTCGCTACTTTCCATGGTCTAATCTACAAGCCTAAATGCCATGATCGATGATCATTGTATGGTTTACAAGCGCTGTAATTCTGACGAAATCACAAGTTTACAAGTCGTAAAAAGCTTAGCATCAGGACTATAATATCAGCATGTCGATAATCAAAAATACAATTTTACTGGGAGATTAATTTGATAACCTAGTGGCTTGAGCGTTAAAATGTAAGGAGTTTTTATGTTATATTCGTTTTTCTTACATCGTATAATTATAACATTTACACTGAAGGAAATAAAGCGATGTGCGCAAATGAAATAATTCATTGATATCACTACAATAAACCATACCAGCTATAACCTGCTCTATCACTAACATTGCTAGCCAATAGTCAATATTCATGGCCACTGTGGAGCAAAGGACAAATTTGCAAAACTGAGCTTTTTTTCAAACTACGGTATAAAAAATAAACCCCGAAAGGATAAAAAGCAAACCAATGTACACCTGCATCTACCAAACAGTTGCGTGGGGTTTTGCTGATGATTGATGAAAGTTCTCGTTCCCTTGTGTGGGAAGGAATTTTTTTCCACAATTCCACACCGTCTTCCACAACAACCTTGTAAAAACGTCCATAAAACCCGCGGGGGCCTTGAGAGTACGAAATCGATCTTGTTCACACCCGCATGTGTCAGATGTTTTCTTGCCTGCCTGGTGGCTTCTCGGGAGGAGTGGGGCGAGGAAGGTTGCCTCCCACCAAAACACCATCATAATAATCACAATTTCACCTCTCCTTCCACCATAACCAGCATGTTTGGCAGAGTGGAACTGTTTTGAGTAAGGTTACCAAACACTCCCACACACGTAGTGCCACGAACGCGTAAGAAGACTAGTGAAATTCCCTGCTCAGGTGAGTCCCGGTGAGCTACATCGTCGAGGAAACCAACGCGTGGTCCCGTGAATCACGCAAAGGTAAATCCTCTTAAACACTGCCAACAATGTACCAACACCTGCTGAAGAAAAAAGCTTCAAGTCACCGCTCAATCTACTGCGACTATGGCTTCCCGTGTGTTGCCTATGTTCACAGCAAAAGCCGACCCCTTTGCGGGTTCCGCCACGGTAGCGGGTGACGAAAATTTGGAAAATGTTTTCATATTTTATAAGGAATCTAAATAAATCGATTTCACCCCGTCATCCAAGCGGATCCAACGTGAGGAATATTTTCGGAGCGCATACGGGGCGCATTTTCATCGCTCATCGCCAGCACCGTGAATCACTAAGCAGGTGGCAGGTGAGGATGCTACCGTATTACCATGGCTCGAATGATTGTCGAAGATTGTCTACTATGCAGTGGGTGACATTTACACATACGTACTCCGATGCGGTGTGTATGTGTAGAAGTAAAAATAAAAAAGTAAAAGTCAAAGTACTTAACCTTGACGCGATGCTGCCTAATCTTGGTGTCTCACGGCACGTTCACAATCTGCCAGTAAATACGAATAGAAATAGACGGGAAAGGAAGTGAAGTGACCTATTTGACACATGAATTATTTTTCCCTCCCCAGACCAGCTTCATATACCTCGTTGGCTTTCTTCCAAATGCTCGCCAGCGATAGGCCAAAGATTATTATACGTCGCTGTGCAGCCAAGTGAAACGATGATGAAGTTTTCTACCACGACCACGAAGTCCTGATTCCGCCCGTGTGTAGTGGAAGTTAAGTGGAAATTCATATTACTCCTAATGAGCCCTGGTAAAGTCTTCTCAATCGTCATCACTTTTTCTTCGTCTAATCAAAAAAATACTTTGCCCACGTAGGGGTGTATTTACCTCGTTTGCCAAAAATAGTACCAATATTTCCGGTCCGGATCTTACTCGTGACCTTTCGGATGGTCCTGGTTGTTCGTCGTCTAACGTTACTCGGTAGTAGCAGTTGGAGGTATGAAAAATCAGATCGATAGTAAGGTTTCTCTATCAAATCGGTACACCCTTATCATTCCGACATCTCGTCAAGAAACCTACCTGGCTCGTCCAAAAAGTTCTACACATGGGTAGAACAAGCAGAAGACCTGCTATTGGCGAACAGATGCTCTTACAAGTGAGGTTTCTCTGTGGCAAGCATCAAATCCCCCTACCAGGCAGGGCAACTGGAAATCGATCGGAAATCGTACCACCATGGGCAAAAGGTAAATATTGCAGGCTACTCAAACTCTTCCGTCCATCCGACGTAGAGACAAGCAAGGAATCAAGACGCTTGGAACAAGGCTGTTTGGGCGGTGGTAAAGAACATTCGCCATCTCCATCCTCCAACCCGATTATCAATCTCAATCGAAAGAGGAAACAATCCATATTTTGTACGGAACCGGCTCGCCCATCGTCTACGGGATGGGAGACAAAAACATTTTCAATATCAATATTTCGTCATAACCATCGTTCCGGTGTATCGTTTTTACTTACACCATGCATGATGCTATAAAAGAACAATAGAGTAAGGAAAAAAGAACATACACACACACATCAACCCGTACCGATGGACGATCCTTTTGTGCGCACTTTATGGATGTTGTTCCCAGACGATGTCCTCTCCCGCATTGAAGAAGATGGAAGCCGTCCGGGACCGGGAAGGGGAGAGACCAAAACCAAGCCCTTTCACACACACACACATGGTCTCCACACCACACCCATGCTGAAATACTTGTGGCTGGGGAATAAAAGATGGGCCTCATAAGAGAAATTGCCGTCTAATGGGTCTGTATGGGCCGATCGGGACCGTTCGAGGGCGTTCACGGTTCGTTGACAGTCATACGAACCGAAGATGGCGTAACTAAGTTCTATTCAAGTGTGCCCCAATCGACGGCGGAAGCACATTTACGAAAAAAATAAATATTCGGCGGTCATGATCCTGCTCAAAAACATTATTGCATGTGTGTCTTTTACACACACATTTGCTAGATGGGGATAGTTTTGCTTGCCGGTTCGCGACAACACATCAACATTGTATGGCTTAAAGAGCATTGTTTAACACAAGTTTGAAAGCTTTAATGTATGATTGAAATCTTCAAAACATGATACCACGCTTTGTTGTGTCTTTTTCTTCCCTGGTCGCTAACAAGCTCGCGAAATCTTGGCTCAACGAAACTAGCAGTGCTGAGTACGTGGAAACGACCCGAATGGTGGTTACCAAGGTAACAATTCTTGGTAGCGCATCTCGGACGCTTTAATACTCGCCTTACAGACCTTCATTACATCTTGATACTGTCGCATTTATTACACATTCCTAGTGACGTGTCTCGCTGGCGCACAGGATTTCATCCCCAAACGATGTAAAAGCACAACACATATTCTTTAGGTAGGTTTCATGCGTAAACCTTATCGTTCCATCCGACGTACTTTCATTTTCGACTGTATCAAGCATCGTTTCTGCAACGCATGTTTTTTGCTTCTAGGATTTTGAAAGAATTCAATTCCAAATTCAGCTCGTACGATGCCTGTACTCGAACCGTGCCTTGGGTACTAATCGTACCGTGTCACGTATCGCATTGGAATAACGACACAACCGAAACTGGCTGAACGAGTCATTTTGCTCTTTAATTATTACAAGACTCGGCACGTATCCCTTAATCTTTTTTTCTGCACCAAGAACACCTTTCCAAGTATACATGATACATGAATTTGATGGACTTGTTTTCCAAATAACACTAGACTACTCCCGTAACAGTGATGACCCCATATCCTTGCGTTTTCAATTTCCTGGTTCTTGGCGTTTTTTTTTTTTGCCTGATTATTATAAATCTTCCTACCCCAACGTAGTCGCGTACTGCGGAATGGATCCAATATGTAGGAAAATATGATTTCTTACTAATTAGTGTCCAGATTAGTCTGTCCACTAGAGACATTGATTCAACGATCAGATCGCGTGAAAGCAACGCATTCGCAGCTTGTTAATCTGGTCACTTGAATGTAACACACGCACCCCATAGATACGCTCCGTTACCACCCCGGGTTAAGTTTGCTAACAGCTGCCACCGGGATACATGCGATTAACATATCGTAACACGGCTTTATTCCCTTCCCTCGCACATCATGTTGTTGTTGTTTTGGGAATGCCGAAATGGGTTCTTTTTTTTACATGGAAAGCATTCGACCCTTTAGTATCCGCTAGGAGTAAGGTTACGGAAGCATTCGCGATGCGATGTGGCTAAAGGCAACAACCGAACTCTGTTTCTGGAACAGTGGAATGCGCAATAGGACGCGGGTTATTTCCCTACATAACCACAATGCTGACGACCATTTGCATAGTGATTGGCCTGCGAGTGCGAGTGGTGTATATTAATTAGCAACGGTCCCACCGGCAGTGATCCATTCGCTTCAGTGCTTTGCGTGGAAAATACGAAATAGAACTGGTTTCATTATCCACCTGGGATAGAAAAACACCATTCAAAACACCGTCCAAAGCGCCTGCAATGATTGTTGAATTTCATGATTTGATTTAATGAACGTGTTACCTGATCGAAACATCATAAATATGCAGTAAACCACGTGTCAGATCTTACAACCGTCTGATACATCGAACTTGATATGGTTGTCTGCCTTTTATTCGATTTCGAAACCGAAAGCGTGTGAGTTTTGTTTTTCCAGAATAAGAGTGTTTGGTGTGTTATTTATTTTTTAGGAAATGATTATTCTAATTTAATTAATTTATTTAAATCTAGTCACGCTGTTGATATGCCGCACCCTACTCTCTCGCTGTTGAAATGGTTCACATAAAATTCCAATAATCCGATTACATTCAATATGCAAATAGATAGACACAGCTTCATCAACAAATTCTCTATAACCAACACATTGTTGCATCCCGTGAAGCAACGGGTGCGCTTTTATTAACGCTTTTATAACTGATTCATAATAAATGGAGAAGAGTTGACTTTGAAGCTCACAATCGCAGAGACACACATTTCCATATCAAATTGATCGTCCTACCACCTACAAAAAGTTCCATTACCATCACCTTTCTCAGCCATTTCTAGTTCACCGAAGCTAAACGGTGCTGAATGTGACATTCTCTTTTCCGGTGTCCTAGTGCCAATGAAACAACCACTCGGAGGGAGAAAAAAGTGTACGGAAATGAAACCAATTCACAACAGACGACCATTCGTGTGCCTTTCCTGTTCTCCTACACTTACAAGAAGTGTGTGATAGACCGGGACTGAACGGTAAAATTATTCTATTCAGCTTTTGCGTACGCTTCATAATTGCTTTCATCTGCTCTCCATATTCAATGTGGCGCACCAGCAAGCGTTTGTCCGTTTTAAAGTAAAGTAAAAAAATCAATATCCAGATTTTCTTTATCACTAAGCTTCGTCCAGTAAAAGAGTTCTCTCGCTTATTTGTTTTATTTTACATCAATATATTTTTCCATTCTCCATCCAGAATTCGTAATAAAGCGGTCCAACCGAGCATACCCAATGCCAATGAAAGGCTGGAAATTAATTATCCCGGAACAATTCCCGGAATGAGCTACCGGCTGCTGTGTGGGTGCGTTTCTATGACTGTGTGACGCGAGGCGAGGCTTATCGATTATGTCCACCAACCGTAGTCGATCATCCCCAGCATCCGCAGCGCTAGAGACAGAAAGGACACTGACCGACAGGCAAACAGACTGACTTGCCGTAGAAGCTTTTTTAACTGGAGCTGAGAAAGGGCTGAAAAGCCCCATGAGGTATGTTCTCGTTTCGAGAAAATTAGAGTAAAATTATGGGCACGACAGATATAGGCAAACGTGTATACGTGCACGTAAGAAGGATGGCAAAACGAGGGAAGTACAGGAACATTAAAAAAAGGACAAAATGCCCTGACAGAAGATTTTAATTTTAGATCAATGCCCTACTAGATACCCTAACCCTTGGATTCTCCCCACCCTTCGTCTTCTTTCATCGTTGATCCGTTCAACTCGACATCGGAATGTTTTTCCTTCCAGTCCAATCCAGGCGAAGGAAAGTGAAGGTATAGTCGTGAGGTTTGTGAGCTTGCTAGTACCTAGTTCCGGATGTCCGGTTGAAACACACAACTCCACACGCTAAGGGGGGTGGTTTACGCTTCGCCAACCCGATGAAACCGTCTAATGAACCGAGAAATTCAATCCATAAAATAAAGTGGTCTCGCTGTTATGTTTTTCCCATGCCAGCACCTCTCCTGGACGCTGGTCCATAGAGTTTCTTTTTTTGGAAGATTAAAACGAGGCAAACAGGAAATGAGCAGGACCCATTCGAAAGGATGTGCTTTGATTAGATAAAGCGAACGGATGACGATTCCGTGCCCGATGCAATTGATGCCGGCACCGGCAAGTTCCGGTCCGATCCCGGACAGTTTCCGGAGCAGCGAGTTCATGCATAAATACATACAGATTCGGTCAATCTGGGCGCTGTTGCTTTACGCCAACGGACTGGGTCGCTTAGCGAAGCGTACGGCAAGGACATAGAAAGCTTGATGGACCACACACACTCACAAATTTGAGCTGCCGTGCCCCCCCGGGCTCATATCGATCTATTCGGACCAAGGAACAGGGTACCGTAATCAATCAGTTGGAAAATCATCCCTCCCAGCTTGCTGCTCGAACCACATTGTTTCGTATTTATCTCACCCATGCGTTTTTTTTTTTATATTTCAACTCCCAATCCAATAGTGTAATAAACCGGACAGCAGCATGTTGCTTCTTAACGGTAACGGCTTTTTGGCAATGGGCTATCCTCCGTAGACGTCTTTTAAAGCTCGACTTTAAGGCAAACCAACGTTAAGCAGCAACCAGAAAATGGTGGATCTTCTCAAAGGTATTTTCTCCACCTGGATTCTGGGAGGGTTTATTTTGTACCTCTGCTATACCGTACGGAGTAATATTTCTTGGACCACGACCCTTGGAACCGTCAGACAGCGAGTTTCTACTATGTGTTGCTGAACTCCCCTCCTGAATGCTAATCAAATTTTGCTTAGCTACGCAAACGAACCAAACCATCCCTCGCGGTTTGCTTCACTCCCTAAACGAGGCTTTTCTTTTAGTTCTCGCGCTTTTTTCACTTTCAAAACTTTTCACTCGCAAGGTGGGTTTGAGCCCCCGCAAATACTCTCTCTATTTTTTTTTTCGGTAGACACTCGCTGCCGTCTTACCTTCAGTGGTGGCACACAATTGGAGGGTTCCTTTTGCACAAAGTTTTTTTTATATGCTGCCTCCCTTCCATCCTTCCCCCATTTCCCATCATCGGGGATGTCATCAGTTAAGGGATGGTTCCCGGTGCGATCCCGAGCGCGTTCCCTAAGGTACTGGGCCGTGGAAAAGGTAAACGAGCAGCGTATACGCAAACACAACACACACACAAACAATTTTGGAGGGAGTCGAAAGAACAGCAGTATAAAACAAAAGGCACACAACGCCGCACGAGATAGCGAGCACGAAAACGGGCGCCGTAGCCTCTCGATAATATTCCGGTCCCGGGAAAGCGTTGTGGAAAACGCATTCGACCAACATTTCACGCGTACAACAGTCGCGTTTGTCGGTACAGTATGAATACAGTCCAATAGTCGGAGGCAGAGATAACATGAACCACGCTTATCGGGCACAAGACAAGGAGGAATCAAAAACTCAAAAACAAGCGAACAAGCGAACCCGAATGTTTTTCAGGAGTGAAAATTGCTTTCATGGCTGTTTTTTACTCTACCATTCCGCTATTGCGGCACATTTTCATCAAGCTTTACAGTTTCAGGTTTGTAGGGAAATTATGAATCTGCTGGCGACACAGCATGTGACATTAAAACAAAAAAAAACTCCAAAAGTAAAGTGCGGAAGCGTGCTTCGTAAAGGCAGTGTAACACATACCGTGAAACACAAATTTTTACAAATTAGTATGTGGTGAATTTGGTCCAATGTTTGTTCTCGCTCACGCATACACTGTCACGTTCCCTACTGGGAGCGAACGCAAACACAAACATACAAACCAACGATTATTTCACACCGTGCAGTCGAAACGGGGGACACACGACTGAAAAGGCCCTAGACATCCATTAACGAATTCAATTTGTTTTCATTTACAGCACACAGCACCATGGCCGGGCTAGGAGCGACCCTTTAAAGACGAAAGCAATACAGACCAAACGCATCAGCCGCAGTACAGTTTTGCTGTTTGCCCCACAAACTTTAACAAATGCCCTAGAATTATGCCAAAACTCTTACATGAAGTGATATTTCCTGCAAAACAAAAAAAAGGCTTCATTCGTCGCTCAATACACCGGAGTGAATCGAAATATTGTTCACACTGTCTAGCTCTATACGGTGGCTAACTCGCACTAATAAACTCCCCAAACCAGCCTGAGCTAGTGTCTCCATGGTTGAAAGTTCATAAAATTTCACAAATTTACCACCAGACGCGTGACTGCCATTTTGCCTCGAAACAGCAGGCGAGCTTTGTTTAGAATAGACACGTTTTATCGAGTTTTCTCCCCACCTCGACGATTGACACAAGTTTCACGAGTGAAAGTTGTTGGTGTGTTGTTTTTTATTCCTGGAGATGCTTTTTTTTCGTTAAAAGAACCCCACTCCCTCACTCGCTAGCAGTATCCGCTGATGCGACAATGCAGGATGGTTTGAAGTTACTGGGGCGACTGACTGCGAAGATCCAAACGAAACGGACTAAAGCGCGAAAGTTGCCTCTTTTGATGTTGGAACAGAGTGCTTCCAAACAACGATGCGCGGCGATAGGAGTAAAATGATACAGTTGAAATTCTGAGCAGTCGGTTTTAACGACAGGCCTTACGGGATGGGGAGCTAGAAGTGGGGGGAAATGAAACGAACTTCACAGAGAACGCTGGGGCAAGTATTGCAAAAGCAAGAAAATTCATTAGAATTTAGAAATTTGATCTGTTTCGATTAAATTTCACTACAACTTTTCTAGGCCGATGGTAAGGAAAGCACATATTTCTTCATTTGAAAAATAGGATATCTTAACATAACTCCAATATATACTAAACAAATAAGAAATTCTTCTATTTAAAACATTCAATGAACTTCAATAATTGCAATATTAATTCTGTTATTGTCTTTCTATCTATATGTAAATCTCTTATTGTTATGGTTGTTAAGCATTTCCGGCGAAGCAGCTGCATCGATTTGCATGAAATTGTTGGAGTATATTTTGTAGGTATGGAACTAGGCACAGTTTACTGTTACACATAGCGGTGTTCTGTGGCCATAAATTTTTGCTGTGTTATCATGTTGAACACTAACAACAAATAAATCCGTGAACTCCGTGAACTATTACTCGATTATGCAATCTTCTGACGTATAAATTAGACGCAATCTAGAGTTTGTGCCCCGTCCAAATCTAGAGTTAATTCTTTCATAAAATAATATAACTTATTTTTCATACCTCCAGAAGCAAGTGATCAATTAACACATTGACCCAAAATAAGTTCCAGAGATTTTACACAGTGGTGTACTGTGTTTAGAACGCCTTGATGATCAAGGAGATAACGGCTCCAGTCCGGGCAGGACCGGTTTTCGATTCCCATTCAAGCTGTTTCTCCCGTTTGAGCCGTTGAACAAAAAATGCTACAGGTATGTGAATTATTCGTGCATCAACAAATACACAATTTTACAATTGCTTGCCTGGAAAATGTAGAATGTAAAATCTACAAAACGTGAACAGCGACCATCGGAAGCCGTTTCTGAAGAATTTCTTAACAACCCCAACTTTAAAATATTTGTATTTATATAGACAAGGAAGATTTATTAGTAAAAAGCTAGGGAACAAAAGTTGTCCATCACGACAGGATTAATGTTTGGGGTGAAGCTAGGTTTACGGGGATCTGCTAGTTTATATATATATATGAATTTCATAGAATTTCATATTGTTTTTTTTACAAAGCTCTTAACCATCTTGCTAAAAAAAACGAGAATGCCACAAACGAAAAATGTGCTCGAAATTAATAGAAATCGTCCCATGTTATAACTGACTACAGTAGATATCGGTTTTCTAATGTAATACACCAACTCAAATGGTCAATTATTTACACAACATTAACACTTTTAATGACGTTTTACTTAAATTTAAATAATTAAGCATGTTTTTCTAAGATAAGACTGAAAATATTTATTTTCTCCAGAATGATAATAAACAACCAATTTGCAGTAACAAATTTTATATTAGCGAACAATAAGATCTCCGACGATGTGCTGAAAAATTGCTCCTAATCATTAAATATTTGCTGAAGTTTACATGGAATTGGAGGAAGTGAAGCATAAAGCCACTTGAACGCTCCAAGCGGATTGAAAGTCAAGTCATCCAGAGCTACTACATATACCACACAAGTGATGTGTATAACGGTTAATGGAGATCTCCGAGATCGCATGGAAAGGCGTTCACAAGCGTAGTAAATGATAAGATTCCTTATATTGCGATTTTGAAGGTTCCGAATATCAGCAACGCAATCTTCACAAAGTTTTGCCTATCAGGTTCACATTGGCTACATCTATTAAATAATGTCCATCAATTAAAAAAAATAAGGCTAAAGTAAACAAGGCAAAATGAATTTTACTATAAACAAAGTTTTAAGCAATTTCTTCAACGTTGAATAAAAATTCGACGGATCGCAATTTTGAGCAGTTATAGGGACAGTAAGTTACTGTAATAAATTGAAAAAGAGATTACAGAAGAAGCTCGAA
Source organism: Anopheles culicifacies (assembly GCA_000473375.1). NCBI lineage: Eukaryota > Metazoa > Arthropoda > Insecta > Diptera > Culicidae > Anopheles > Anopheles culicifacies. The sequence goes on from AXCM01000147.1 coordinate 54,869, forward strand.
AAACGTTATTTTGATTGGATCCAATACTTGTTTTATAAAAACGATTCCCATCCTTCGCCTTAAATTCAACAGAAGCGCCTGTAACACAAATGAATTCACTTCAAACGACACGTAAAGAAAATGAGTGCACCATATACCTGTTATTTTTCCGAATGTACGCCATCGTCGAATATCGGTCAGTCGCCAATGCGCCACGCTACTACAATTGCTCTGTACGAATTACGCTTAGCCGAAGTAATGTCCCCCAGTGGAACATACCAATGGCTGGTACAAAATTACATTCCATCCCTTGCCTCACTCAACACTCGCACTTATCCGCAACAACAGCTTCTTGGTAGATACCTTTCGGGGCTGGTTTTCCTTTACGATTTTACACATCAATCCCGTACACAACGCACAACGCTCCGGCAGCTAAGTAATCGAATAGCTTTTCACATGTTTTTTCGCCAATCACTCGCTCGATATGAACCGCTCGACCGAACAAACACGGCTGTACTTGAACTGGAGCGGAAACGATCGCACAATAACTGCCAATAAAAATAAAACAACCCAACCGACCAGCTGGATACGTTCACCCGTGGCGCAACACCTTTACAAACCGATTAGTTCTTAACGGATCCGTTTAGTACTTTCGTTCGTAACATCAGCAAAATCAGCTTTTAAGGCCGATACAACAATTTTAGATTTTCGTGTACTTTTCCACCTTCAAGGTAAAGGCTACTGCTATCACTTCGATATCGATTGAGCTAGAAGCATTTACCGCACTTGGCTCGGTATTTTTTCTCTTCAGCCACTTCACCAAACCAATCGAGAAACCAAATGAGTGGAGGTGATTATGATGGACGTTCTAATGGGCTTTTCGGTGATGTTCGGGTTTGCCTGCTTCATGCGAATTGTTAAGATTTTTTAACTCCAATCTCACGACTACCTTTCTCTAGCTTCCAGCGTAGCCTCACCCTGGAAGTTTTTCTAAATTTCTGATATTGGATCAGGCACAGAAAAAAGCGTACCAGAGGGTAAAAGTTGAAGAAAAACCAGACGCCACCAACAACACTTTCTCCAGCATTGCTGGTGAGCAAAACAGACGTCTTTTGAAATCGTCGTCTCGGCAAAGCTTCAACGAATGATTTCCTTTCAACGTTGGTGAACTGGTTCAACGGTATGAAAATAAAAAAAAAACATAATCGAATGCCTTTGTTTCCTTCTGCTAGATTTCTGTTCATATTCACTGCTGCACTTTATGTCTGGTGATAGAGAGTTTTTTTTTTTTTTTATTTTCACTTCCAATTTCAAGATTTCATTGTTTTGTTTTCCACCTTCAGAAGTGTGAAATACTACGGACGCGTTAAAGCATTGCAAGCAATGGGCTCGTCAGGGACCACTTCAGAGGGGCCACAAACGAACCGCACAACGTACTTCGAACACGATTGAACAACAATTGTTCAGAAAACAATCGATGCCTCTATAGAACATGGGTTATACAACCTCACCAGGAGCCCGTTTGGCCTACTTTTATTTCGCTGGAAAGATAACAAGAAGTGACAAAACGGCTGCGGATGGAATACCGTCTCTGTTTTCGCTATTGATTGGTGAAATTTTCTAAAACCTGCTTCACCCTATCGTCAAACCGCAAAATCTTGCCCCGCGACACAACGCCCAGCTTATCTTCATCGATCGGGACGCGTTTCTTCACATCAGCTTTTCGCTGTGGGCTGGCCGCTACACCCAGTAGTAATGGAAAAAGGACATTCGGAGAATGCTGAATGATCCTTAACGAGAGAATCATTGTTCCAAAGGCCTTGCCACCGTCCACATCTGCAACCGACCGAGACGGGGTGAGAAGCACAAGCTGCTAAATCCGCCCCGCTTCCACATGGTTCCACATCTAGCAACAAAAAAGGGCTCAAAATGTGGCCACAACACCACACAAAATGGGCGCTAAAAACTGAGCGGAAACCGCAAGATGAAGTGCCCAAATGGAAACTGTCAGTTCATTTCCGCCCGCTTGGCCCAAACCTGAAGCTCCCGGACCTGGGCACGGTTTGTCACATGGTTCTACGCGCGCGGTGGATGATGTTATTTTTTTCTGTTCTTCGTTTTGTTTTGTTTTTGTTTCACATTTATGTGTAGGTGGAAGAAGTCCCGTTCCGGAAATTTATTGTTTGTTTCCGCGATTCAAGTGTTTTTATTTTCCCCATCAATCGTTTTTCCGTTACTTTCCTCTCGAATGCTACCAGCTACAGTGTTGATTTCTTCCTTTTTTTCTGTTCCGCTATCACATTTTCCCACCAATCCAACCATCATGGACAGCTCGCAATGCCACGCCAAAGGATATACGACCAGCCATCGAGGATTATTGGGTTATTGTTTTTCTCTCTCTACTCCTCTCCCCCTCCATGATAAGCCCTTTGCTCCCTGTCCCCACCCGCAGGCGGTGAGTGAACGGGAAGGGCTGTGAAACGAAAATGGAATTCCGTGCTACTGACGAATTTCTGAACACGCTGCGGTTTTTCTCTGACCCAACCGTGGGTCGTATTGTGTCATTTTATTTATTTACTTTTGTCTTATTCCTTTCGGGTAACGGACAGCAAAAATTTGGGCAAAACCCGATTCGGTACACACTTCTGTCAACCGCTTACCGATGAAGAGTCCCAAATTTGACGCATTTGAATATATTAAAACCACTCAAACCAATCCTAAACCTTACGGATTTTTTTCCCCCAGAAAAGACACCGTCCACCAAACAGCAACAGCTGTAAACGAAATTGACGACTCAAGTCGATTTGTTTACTTTTACATTTCGCCAATATTTTTCCAGCTATTGGTTGAGATTTTAATTTCTTTGCTAAGCTGTTTCTCTTGCTGGTCGGAACCATTTTTACCACAGTCTTTAAAAAAGTTGTTTGTTTTGTTATACACTGTTCCATTGTACGGATTGTTAATCGGGTTCATTTCTCACCGTTACTATTGCATTGGCTTTTTCATATTCGAATCGAATTCCCTTCACATTTACTTCCACAAACATTTTCCAATCTTTCGAGTGCTTTTCAGTGTAAGGTTTCCGCTGTGTTCTTCTCCCTTTCTCACACTTTCTACCAAACGATCGCCCATTTCTTTGTGGGCTTTGAAGAGATAAAAAAAACAACTTTCCCGTAAACACTCGCGTATTGTCAGAATAGCACACTCGTACAGCACCGCTACATACAACGATGCGCGTAATTACGCACGTACGGAAATTACGTCCTGCATGTTTTCCTGAGCAGTCCACCAGCAAGGAGATGTACTTCGGCGCGGTTGCACGGATAACGAGATGAGTGGGATGATGAGCGCGTGATGGCATCTCCACTCGGTTCGCCAACTTTCAAGGGTCATCCACAGCGAAGCCTAGTACCGGCGTCCATCTGATTTCCCGCGCGACCATACCGTCCACCTGCTAGCCGCCCACCCATTACATAATACATAATTGAAAACGTCCCATTTCGCATCTGCTACGGCCGGCTTTTCATGGGTCGCGAACAAGCTTTCCGTGTCGAACACACCACCAGATGAACGCTTTGACTGGGCTATCGAGCCGTCCAGTTATCCCACTAGTCTACCATTTTCTGCTCATCATCGTCACTATTGCGCTTTGCCTTTGTTTGTTGTGTTGTATTGTGTCATCTTCATTAGACACGCATTTCTTCCATGACATCTATGACTGGTGTACCCTTAGGTTTCACCGTTCACTAACATTTCTTGCTGCAGTTTGATCGACATTGATGGGTATATGAGCAACGTTATTATTTTAAATTTTCCATGCTCCAAATTTTTAATTCCATCCCACGCATTAACACTTTTAGAGACGACTGTTTTTCTCCCTTTTTTTCTTCTTTTATTTAATCTTAAAAGACACAGCTTCTAGTGCGATATCTGAGAGTACAGGCGTACAGAGATTGATTTTATCATCCCTTACCATTCTCATACACATTCCATCTTACACAACTCACTCAACAAATTTTTGTGAAACGATGCCAATAAAACCACCGAAATATAACACTTTCTCCACCGAGCAATAAATGCGTCGCACGTGAAAATCCACTCCCGCAAGCACACCCACCCATTCGAATGGCTAACAGAAAAGGGTTGCTTTTCTTCTTGGCCGTCGTTCTTGGCCCTTGCAGCCACTGAAAACTACGCGCACGAAAGGACGAACCTTTTACACGGGCGAACGTACCGAATACTCCGGCGAGTAAGCAGAACGTGTTCGAGCGGATTCTGGTCGAACCGACGACTGACTACTAAACGGATGTGCTTGTTGCCGTTAGATGGGTGATCTCATGGGTTGGCAAGTGCTTTGGTCGGGTTTTCCACCTTCATCGAGAACAACGGGAAGCGTGGAAAATCTGTTCGGGTCACGACTGCGAGATTCGGGATTCGTTTGCTCATGACACGGAGACAGGCTGGCTGGCATGATTCTGGCAAAGCAGTGCGAGAAGGACAATTTTTTGTGCATGGTAACTTTCGGGAACGAACCGAAGCTATAAGCTTATGACGCCCGATCATCAACATTACCCGAACATTACGTACGAACAAACGCACGAAAGCAACGAATGAACACCCAAGAATGAACTCTCCGGTGAACTACACCCTGAGTGAGACAATCGCCTGCGCGGAAGTTCATTTTCGAACTTTTCGAAAAACACATACAAAGCACAGCAGGCACATGTTCGAGCAACGGTACAAACAAAACAACTGTCAAAGCGCAACACGTAGCTCCTACGCTCCAGGGAACGGTGATCCTACACGGACATTTGCTCAAAATGCGTAAAAGGGACAGCAGACCAAAATCATCAACTCTATGGTATGGACTGTAATACAATGGTGCTGCTGCTGTAGCCATTTTCGAAAATGAACTTCATTGATTGATGTGCCGAACCACACCGATGGATGTGATGATTTCAACGAGAATGCTGCCTATTTGCTGATGACTCCCAACCATTCAGCACGGTCCAGTTAGAATACTTCCGGTGGGCGGAAAACCCTCACGTTCTGCCTACCGCGAAATGTGTTCCGTTCGGCTGGCATCATCTTAAGTTAAAGATAGTTCAAGGCTCATGGGCATATCTGATGAAGAGGATAGTAAGAGCTCTTTAATGTGGTTAAAGCAGTTAATTAGGCAAACGAGTAACTAAAGCGCTTGCAATAGCTTCACATGGAGGCGCCCAGTCATTTGTAAAAGAAATGAAATTTTCATTTTAAATAAAGAATAAAAATAAGCCTTCCAGTTTTGTGTGAGTATTTTTTCATCTGTTGCTGATATACAGAATAAAATGTGCAAGGGAAGGTTAAAACCAAATGTGCAATTTCAAGCTTCACATCAAGAAGCGACGGAGTTTTGAAGAAATAATTACAATTATTAAATTAGGGAACAAGGAATCATGTGACTTCATGGTAGTCAATTGCTTTTTCAAGCCTGTATGAAAATAAGCAAAACCAAGATTTAAATTAAACATTGATCATTGTGGTTCACATGAAGTGGGAAGTTATCGTAAAACATCAACAAAAACAACCCAGCGAATCATAAGCTTAGTCTCACAAAACCAAAAGACTATGTTTTTCAGTCCTCTAAATCTATAGACCGGCCACTTTCAATGGTATTGCACCCTAACCTGGTCAAGTTACTCTCGTATCGGGATCTCATGAAGTATTTTGTTTTCATCCTCAGTCCTCAGAATGTCTGAAAATTCCTTCGCTCTGATCCGGAACGGGAATGCGAGAATGTGCGTAGAGAGGAGAGAAAAATTCCGAAAAAACAACAAACTCATTGATTATTGCTAATGTCAAAACAAAGACTCAAAAACACCAACTCATCATCATCTTCCTGCTATCGTTGACGGTATGTAACGGTGGAAGCTTAAATCCCGTCCGGTGGTTGAACAGATCCGGAAAAAAAGTATAAATAATCCTAAGCTCCAAACGAATATACATACAAAAAACAAACCAAACACCCCGATCCATATGTACAGACTGGGTGGTGCTAGGTACATGCTGTACGAACAAACCATCCAGCCCATGTGCCTCGTCACTAGACTGATGATTATCGATCCCAGCAAGCTGATGAAGTGCTACCGTTGCTACCTCTACTACTGCTGCTGCTACTGGAAAAATATCCCCATCATCCATCATTTCCCTTCAATTGAAAAGTGAAGGAGCTCGAGGGGATGCACTGGCGACGGTATATTGGCCGGCCGAAGCCAGCTTTTCTTGCTCCTGGAAAATGTCGACGAAGCTTGGCCATCAGCACTTGAACTTCAACACACACTCACACAGTTACTACCCGCATTTCATTCACCTACCCTAATTCAATTCAACTACTACTACTCTGCACTCCTCTTCCGCACACCCCTTCACTTTTCATCTATCGTCCGCAACTTCGGACGCCTTTACTTACCTCGCCGCTTCCATTCCTCTATATTATCTGCTAGAAATCGGGGTGCGAATCCCGATTCGCCAGAATACAGCAGGACAACGTCCAGGAGGAAATATGCCAAGTCCTGCGCTATGCCAATCGTTTATCTCGTGCGGGAGCGCAAAGGGAAGAAATTCCCACACAAAACAACATGGCACAACAAAAGGGGTTGCCATTCTTCTTCTTCTTCTTCTTCATCGCTGAAATAATATTGATAGCACCAATCAAGCGTGTCCCGCCATCGCCGACGAACGCTCGGCGGAACTTGTTCGAGGTGGTTACGCTTGTAGTGGTGAAAACCCATTACACGATGGGAAGGAGTGAATCTGTGGGGCAACCATAGGCAACCGACCGGAATAAGACAGATGATGATGATGACGGTGATGAAATAGCGAAAATTGCCGCCATACTAAGCGCAGTTACCCCTGCAAAACATGAAAGGAGGGCCCGAAAGGAATACCGCCAGCTGCAGACAACCGTCCGTAAGTTTTTCAAGGCGCACAGGACAATCCCATACGAGACGATCATACGCCGTCTGCCACAGGTTCCATCCTCTCGTAGCTGCAGCGAGATAAAAACAACCTCCGATCGATACAACTGATTACTTAAGAGATTTGGAATGTTTTCTATTTTTCTTTTTCCAACACGCGCAGGCGGATCGCGGAAGCTTTTGAATAGCGGTTACGTACTCTAACCATTACTTTCATATGTTCTGCTTTGTTGCTCCATTCTTACACGCCGCACACTTCTGGGAAGGCTCCATAAAGGGTGAAACATCGCTTGCCTGTACCATCAACCGATATCTGAACGATCGAGATGATGTATGTGCCCGCTCTGTCACATGGAAAATTTTCCTTCACCGTCCAGCTCGCACGAACAAACGTTTTCTACAGGCCAGTTTTTGTCAGTGCCCACCATCCACGGCTCTATTCTCTTGTGTGCAGGGAGACAACCCGCAGCCCGCAGTGTGCCTTTGGCCAAAATTTGACTCCAGCGAGCGTCGAATCCCTGCACAACGAACTCGCATCCCGCGTTGATACCGGTGACAATGATGATGATTAATGGATAGTCATTTGTAATAAAATTAAGTCTTCTATTTTAGATACCGCTGCACGCCCTTGCATACCCGCACCTGTGCAGGACCGGGAGCGGGAAGTGAACGCTCTAAGGACAACGACATAGGAGAACAAGACATGGAACTTGTTGAACTCTGTGTAAGCCTCAAAGCCGCCGATCCATCAGCAGAGAGAATAGATAGGCTAGTCCTTTGAGCTGCATTCGGTGGTGCTTTGGGAAGGGGCACGGTTCAATATCAAGGTTAAATCGATAATTATCGCACGCCAGGGCGAAGATTAAACGCATGCTTCGCTATGTTTGTTCTGTTAATGAGTCTTTATTGTTGGATCGTTTTTAACGGTATAACCTCACGGTGAAAGTCATAGGTAAAGTAAATATCAATCAATGCTCTGTCTACACATCTCCCTTTCCTGTATATTTCACAATGGGCTGTAAGGTGAAATAGTTTCGTAACTCGAACAATCCAGGAAACAGATTCATATCAGTGTTGGTTATTTTCCAGGATGAAAATTTTAACATTTTTTAACTTTTTTTTAATTCGTACATCAAAAGTATGAGGCGCCTCCATTGAGTGTCGCTACGATTGCGGTCTTTGATGACTTCAGTAAGAAAATATAATAAAATCCAAAATAATAGGTCTTCCGACGGAGGTTTGAATCTCATTCGTACCGTTCTCCTTTACGCATGACCGACTATCCGGGTTGCGTGTAAATTTAAATGACGGAAGCCAACAGTGACAAGCCACGTCCTCTTGAGGTTCTAGAGCTATAAAGAAACAGTCCCACTGTAACCGAAGATCACATTTTTTCACACATTCACAGATTCACACATCACCTAAGGTCATGAATAATAGTGTTATATACTAGCTGTTTATTATCAAGAAGAAAACTGCTCTGGTAATTGCAAATGCAAACTAATAAAGCTACACTTATCAACTTTCGGTGGCCGAAGAGATTATGGCTAGATATTGTTCATTTTTTACAACTACGAAAAATATTTTATGGCTACCTTTGATTCAGTTTCAAATAATCTGTATTTGTGAAAGTAATAAGTACTATTGGGCAATCCTTTGGTATTCTAAAATAGTTTGAATATTTGACCGCCAATAATAGAAACAGTGTAAAAATTGATCAATATTCGTCTTTCATCCTCGAGCTTTCAACTCTGTCTTTCCTGTCCGCTGTTTCCTTCTTATACTTTCCTCCTTTGCCTGATTTACTTTCCTACCTCCTATTATCTAATTCTACAATAATCGCCTTAGATCATACTTTTTTTACAAAGCTTAAGATCATAATTATAATGTTAGTTATCCAAAGTAACTTGATAGATAGATAGATTCTATCAAGATTCTAACACATAGGTTTATAAGGATATTTTAAAGTGTCCTTTTTAAAATGTCCAACAGCAGACCAAAAATATTAACAAATCAATTCAAATTCTACAAATAAAAGCAGTTTTTTTCCTACAAACCTGAAAAATCCTCTGTAATAATATTTTTTTGAGGAAGCTGTTAAACAATCAGGTGTATATGGACGCTACGTTGTGGAGTAAATCAATACTCTAAAAGATCCCTTTGATGCCTTCTATTAAGCAAAACACGGCCCTCCAGCGAGAAAGCGCCAAATCATTGCTTTGATTAATTGAACTGTAATTCGTATTATGAGTTCTTTGTATTTTGGTTTTGGTCCTATTTTACCTTCTTATAGCATCTTCTCAATGCATTTTTCTCTAGCACCCCATGTTTCTTATCGTTTAAATCTCCTATACAGGGTTTCGAACCATATAATTGCATATTTCATCAGGTATCGTGCAAGTTTGGATCACTTGATAGATCTTTGCAATCCATTGGCGAAGAAATTCAGTTGCTGAGAAGATATTTGCAGAGCAAATGTTAACCATATAGGGGATTTTTCGAAAACAGCGTCGGGACGTTGCAATCGGGTCACCCTGTCAAATCAGTTCAATCTGTCAACCTGACAAGTGTCAACTTCTCGCTGTTGTTGTTCGAAAAATCCTCTATATGGTTAACATTTGCTCTGTTGTGTTTGCAAATACCTTCTCAGCAACTGAATTTCTCCGCCAATGGATTGCAAAGATCTGTCAAGTGATCCAAACCTGCGCGAAACCGGATGAAATGTGCAATTATATGGATCGAAACCCTGTAACGGCTTTACCGAGTTCGAAATGCCCATCGAGGACCCTGTTATACAAACCATACCCAAAAAACTAGTAGGTACCCCGAATATCTTTATGTCATTCAGTATCAAACGAGTGACAAGCTTTTCTTGAATGATTAGCGTACTTTTTCCTGGTTATTTATGGAGATTTTTTATCACATTTATGATTGTTATAAGTATATTTTGTGTTATCTTGAACACACAAACAGTGCTACTATACTTTATGTTATGTTCATTGCCAGTTGGATTCCCTCAAAAACAACTGTATGAAACAAACGGCATGATCTTAACACAGTCAAATCGATGTGTTGAACATGCCCCAGCTCGTTATCGCCATTCGCAACATTTACGCATAATATCATACCGAGGCATGTCAATTTTCCAGTAATCGAGCAGATTTACGTTACGCCTAATACAAAAAGCTTCTAGCACCGAGTTGTTTCAGCTTCAACTCAACTGGAAGAGAACGCCAAGTACAACAATACTTGGTTGTACGACTTACATCGCTCGCCTCTCCGAATCCAAATGAATTCCAAGGAAGTACACTCCATCGCCAAGTGGCAGCCACCGAAATCTTGATGCTGCCTATCGTAGAACAGAAAGTCATCAAATTAAGCTAATGACACAGCTATTATCGTGACGCTTGGCTTTTCAGCTTCGTGGTCAATGTCTTTGCTTTTTATGTGCCTGATGTAGTGTGATGCTTGAAAATTGAACCAAGACTCGAAGAAACTCGAAAAACCGGGATTCGGGTTTTTTTTCATGTTTCTTATTCTGATACCATCGGTATAAGGAAGCTTGGCGAAACATGCGATCGATACGGCAAACGAGAACTACATGCTAAGTACGAGCCCTCATGTCTTTGAATGCGTTTTTTTCCTCACATCTTCACATCATGCGCTGGCAAGAAGGCGCAACATGTTACTACATTCGGCACTGTCTCCACAGCGACTCTGAGCGCAAGAGGCCAAGTTTGTACATATGTATGTAGTGTAAATTGAAAAAAAATCGAGGAGCATGAGCTTTCACGGAAAGTAAAGTGGGAGATTTATACATAGCAAGCATTTTCTCCTCCAAATTGTACATATTTGATATTTTTGTCTTTCGTCAAACGTTACCATTTTATGAAACTGTTGCCTGTATTTACTCTTGGAACATACTATAAGTAAACTTGTTATTACTTAGATGCATTATGAAAACATTCAATTGTTAAAAGCAATCAGCTATTAATCTTTGTTAAATTTCTATTTATGTTCTTAAAAATTGGCATCATTAAATTGGCTTCACCTTCCAAAATCATACCGGCAATTAGCTGTTTCGCTTTAATTAGGGTCTCATATGAAACATTATGCACATACAACTCATACCGCTCTAATCAAATCACACGCAGTGGACACATCATTAGCCAAAGCCAAACAAAACATCATCCCCATCTGCCGGAAGCCATCGTGTCGGTGGTGCCAGTGTTGGGGTAAATTGTTGAAAATAAATCATGGTTTTAGCACGGGCAAAAAAGTACTGCTCTACATCCGACCATGCCGTGTTCGCACAGTTGATTTGATTTGGTTTTTGTTTTTCCCCCCAGCAAAGGATATCCGATACTGGCGATTCATTAATGGTGCGGGCGACCGTAACGTACGCTTTATGGTCAATTTATATATATGTGTGAGGATTTGCGGCCTTGGGAAAACTTGTCAGCACGTTTCGAGTACGTGAATGTCAGTTAGTTGCGCATCGCTTGCTTCACGCCTAATGTTCACCATGTTTCACTCTACCCATTGTACTCTTCCTGCTGCGGATACCCTCTTCGAGAAGCTACCACATCATCATTCCTCTTAGGCTTTTCTGAATAAAGCCAAGAACAAGCCTGCAAGACGGCTTGAACTGTAATGATAACGGACACGACGTGTGCTACTGGACCGATTCGACCATCTGCAAAAGCAGTAAATCTACGGATCATGGAGCAAATTTATCATTCGGTTCAGAAGTGCTGAGGGCTGTTGCCTTCTTTAACGACTCATCTGTTAGCTTTAGCGGGCGAAAAAATCCTTCCATCTCGACACTATAAAGTGTCCCAGTGTAGGCTTTGCTGTACCAACCAATAGCGATCTAAAATTGGTTGGCTTCCTTCTACCCTCTGTAATGTAATTCGTTTTCTACCAAGAATGATGCCTGAAGGATCAAGTTCAAGGTATTGTTTTTCACAATATGGTATGATACCGTACGTTATTTCTTTTCGCTGCGAGTCACTTGTGTGGACTCAACTGGAACCGACAATGTGGGAGGAAGCTATTTTCTAGTATTGCACTGTTTCCTAATCTACTCTAGCAGTGCACATACATTCTTTCTCCATCCTAATGCATCTTAAATCGAAACCAAAGAGTAGCTCAGACCGTTTGCTTAACCAGGAAACATACTTGACATTCAATAAAACAAGATATGCTTTACGGTAATTGCCAATTGTCAAATGCAGAACACTTGTTATCTACTGCAACAAAACGAAATTCGAGTTTATCTGTTATGTAGTGCGTTCGTAAATAAACAGTAAAACCTGTTGTATTGCACCACATGCACCTCATGCACCTTATCTACATACTAATTAAAAGATTATATAATTAGTCTGATGAACGTTACAATTAATTTTAAGTTAAATTTAATCCAGAACTCTTTTTAAATGGCTTATGGTTGTTTTTGAACTTGATCCTTCAGGGGGTTTCGTTTATAGACATACATGCATTTAGAATCCAGAATTCAATTACGGAAACAATGCCTCCAATATCCGTTAGAACGTTGGTAGTAAGCGTAGGAATGCCTAAGGACGACGGATCTATTGAATAAAGGATCGATTTAAATGCAAAATCCCGACATGCTAACGAAGACATATGGAAATGTGTTTGCTTTGCGGATACGAAACGAATCGTTTTTTTTTTATGTTCAGCAAAAAAAACAGTTCGAAGCGTATGATAGAGCAGATTTTCTTAGATGAAAAAGCTTTTCAATCATTAGAATTTAAAAGGAAATTTTATACTGATTAATTAAAAATACTGGACTAAGGGATATCTTCATCTAATATTTCACAAACAATTTGTACAACACTATAAAAAAAAGAAAAGCAATTACTCAAAAACGAAAAGAAAAGCTGAAAACATTTTCTTCTGACGAATAAATTCTGCAGAACAAAAATATTATAATATAATATTAGTTTTATATAAAACTTATAATATATAACTAGTTTCTAGTAAAGACCGTTTCATTACATTCAATAATTGAGTTATGCAAGATATATTAACTTATTTATCGAAGTTCAGATGTGTAGAATTAATTCTTTTGCAATTATCAACTGTCACGACGCACTTCGTTCCAACCAATTAATAATTGTAGAAGGTAATTTCCACAAATTTTATTCATACTATAGATCTGATTTGGATATTGTAAACATTTGTTTTTTATCGTTAAGCATATTTAATTATTTAAATATTTAATTTTATTTAATTATTACAGTCAATGTGTAAGTTATGGGCTAAACCATCAGCAGGACACCAGCAAAATGTTATGCCCCATCATAACGTCGGAGCTTTCGCACGACGGACAGGAATTCATAATTCCATCTGAACCGTTTTCCCGTAGCATCCACTAACCAACTTCGTGGTTAAATAAGTCTAATACGGTCGGCATAGCAAAGTAAGTTAAGGATTGTATGATTGTAAACTATGGAATGGGTTTTGCAAACAATATCGTTTGGAATGTTGACTACTATTCTACTATTCTTTTGAACATCCCTTCCTGCACACTGACGGACCTCCAATGGTGTCCAAGATGCTTTGTCCTCCACTGCCCAGCTATTCCAATCCAGCAAATTTTAAAAGTATAACTGATGTTGAAGCCCTTATTGTTCATCAAACATCATTTTCGCCCCTGGTAATTGACTACGAATGACTGTAGTACGGAAGAACATGAATATTTTCAACGTTTACCTTACCCACTAATCGATCCCCACACTATTACAGCACCATATAAAACAAAATCGAACCTACTTTAAAGCTCTCATCGTTCTTCTAATCCCCTTAAAATAAATTTATGTTTTAAATCTATACATAGATTTCATTGAAAACTTACGTTGTTTCACTCTTTCTTGCAAGAAATATGTTCTGTAGCATGGCATAGCATAGCACCTTGCAGCTTAGTTCAGAGTTGAGACAATACCTGGAGCAAAAATGTACTTTTCTCCATGCAGTGGTGTTACTTACATTCGAGACTGAACCATTCTTTTTTGGTAACATCGTCTTGGGGAATTACAGGTAGCTCTAACTATTTCCCGAAAATCATATGGAGACTGAACAGAAACCAACCAGAAGATTTTTAGGCTCCATAGGAATCATTTTCAAAGTTTTTAATAATCTGTGCAATTTTCCTAAAACATCGATAATTTTTCGGCTCGACGAAACATCGTATGACGTTGGCACCGTAATTCGTAAATAATGGTCTTTTTCAAGAAATGGACTACAAATGAAAAATTGTAACAGAGTCACCGAATACATAGCTGAGGTGTATTGGTCGATAAACTCATTGCTTTATCTTCTTATCATGGTACATATTTTAATTTATTTAGCATCCCACTAATCCCCGATACCAAGGTGGACCTAAACACATCTAATGTTGCACATGCTATAATAGAATTATTTTATGCTAAGAGCGTTTAGTATAGAAAGATAACAGTTTTTGATAAGTTTCCTAATTCCCTATTATGCTTGATAAAGTAAACAAATTTAAAATTATAGCTTTTTAAACAACGCTTCTAACGAAACGGCTATTAGATCTAAACTTTCATCCCAATTCCAACTTGTAGGTTCTTTCTAAAAAAGCAATTCATGATTTTTCAACTCCTGAATTGACTGATACTGCCTAACAAAGAAAACTCGTCGATTGGATAGCAGATAGCTGTAATAGTTTTCGGCATCTAAAAAAAACTATCGATAAACACACATTTGAAACTGGATCCTCTTTTCTACAAGAAGGTACCAATCTCATAGTACCAGTTCCCTAATCCTATCGTAGCTAACTAAAATAGTACCAGCAAAAGGAGTACACCCATCGAGTACCTAAAGTTATGCAAAGCATATTCATATATTCCCTGGTGACCTTTAACCTACACCACGGTTCAGACGGTACCATATAGAAACGATTACCTTGTTGTTGAAAATCGGGAAATTCGGAGAAATGAATCGGAATCCTTGCACGCAACATATTTGCGTACGAACTGCAAACAAACGGTAAGTACGAATATACGCAGTGCTTCTGTGTTCTTCACGCAAAGCTTTCTCTTTATTAGCCGTACGACGAGGAGTATTATCTTCGTCAAATCGAACTCGCGATACACTCAAACAAAACTCCAGCCACATTAGCTCGCAGCAATAACCACAACACTAGGAAAAGGCATGTCCCTAATAGATGCGTATAAGACCATTCACGCCGTAATACTATCTCCGAAAAACTGGTTTTCACTTTAAACCAATATAGGCTCCATGCTAGAAAGTCACTCACCTTCTGTCGACGAAACACGATCGAAACCCCTCCAAGGGTTGCCTTTCCTACCCACCCAACAAACATTCATTACCCTTTAGCCGCTCGTTTAGTAGCTTCTCGTGGTAAAATCTCAAATCACTTTCCAAAGTTGTAGGCCAATGGAGGCTTTTCACAAAGCACACGGTTACGTTTAAAGTCATCGGAAGCAGCAGTTCTTACATATTTTGGGAAAGAAAATTGTTACAATCTTGCCGAACTCGAGCGTGGGCTGTGGACAGAGGCGCAAAGAAGTTCTTTTTGGTGTTTACTGTGCCGACTTTCGGAAAGCTTGTCGTGTGCTTTGCCCTTGCTTCCCGTTAGAAATCCTCATCGTCATGGATGCCTTCTCGCCGGTTGCCAACGCTCCAGATGCTTCAAAATGTCGTTTAGGTAATGCATATAAGTGGATGCGTATATCCATACATACAGGCTGCTGGTTGGACGGAATGATTGCCGCTGTTTTTGCCGGCTTGCTCCGTAGATGAAATGGCGTTTTGAAAGCGAACAGGGAAAATTGCTCATGTTTTTGGGGAGGGATTCTCGTTTGGTGCGTGAGCTATTTTTCGTGATTCTTGAAAAACGGAAAAATTCCTCCACCCTGTACTAAAGCGCAAAGTGTGATCGCTGGGGCGTTCTAATCCAGTAATAATAACGAGCAAACCCGTACAACTGTGCAGACCAAAAATAGCTAAATTGTGCGTGTTCAGTTTGCTCTCGATTTAACAGATACGCACGAAAATCGTGGAAGCATTCACCCAGATTATTGAACGGCACATAACGAAACTGTTTTTCAATAATGATGAGCCTCAGCTAGTAGCTTTTTAAGCTGCCAATTTTTTCCGATACACCACGCAGAAAATGGAACCTTTTTATCGCTCACAATGACGTATAACCTATTCTCGTGGCAATTCGTCCATCAGCCGACCATGTTTAGTTTGCTCAAATCTCATTAAATGTACCTCTTTTCTTGGGAAATAAAGTAATTTTCCTCTTGTTTACCCTAATACCAACGCATTTAAAACGAGCTCCACATTTGCTCATGTGCTTTCGTGATATTCATAAAATTCATTACATAGCTTTATGTAAACAATTGCACAGTGTATTTGATTTCTTTGTGAAAATTGCAAACAATTCATTAGAATCATCGGAGCAAATGCTATGAAACTTTTCCATGTACTGCTCTATCTACATGCCATTGTTCATCCTTCCAACTATTGTGCAGTTCAGTATTTATTTATTTTATGAAATAAAACATAATTCATATTTGCATGCACTCTATTATGCTCTTTGCCCGTGCATAATATTATGTTGACCTTTGATAAGTTTGCTCAACGCTAAGAGGGTCATTATTTATTATTTTTTGCTTTGTACATACAGTGTCATATGATTCAAGAAATGCTAAATAACCATCTAATGATGGAAAATAGATTCAGTTTTTCTTTTGAATAACTTGAAGGAAACTTTGAAGAACCTTTTGATTGATCAGATTAGAACGTTTAATAAATGTTCATTCTAGTTCGTTCTATTCAAGATAACAGATAACTTCGAATGGGCAAGACCAAGGTTCGAATCCCATTCGGGCCGTTCCCCCGTACGCAGGGACTATCCTGTTGCGGGTACATTCATGTCGTGAAAGCCAGAAGTGGCAGGCCAAGACCTCTCGAGGTTGTAGAGCCATAGAAGACGAAGAATAAGAAGAAGATAACAGGGTGTTTAATAAATTCAAATAAAACTGTTCGTCGTAGTTAGCCTCTAAATGCTATATAGGTTTAGCCTAGTAAATGTGTTGATATTGGTTTCAGTTTTAGCCTCAGGAACAAGCTCTCTGTAATGCAAGATATCATTTGTTTGTTGTTATTTGTTGTTTTCGGGCGAGAAACTATGTATTAGTCTTACAAGGCCTACACTATGTCGAAATTGAACTGCTACGGGTGTTGGTGTTGGCTTGCATCCCCCCATAAAAATAATAGTCGGTCGGTTCTAGAGCCCTGCGCCAGTGGCGGTTTGGGAGCCGATTAGGCGTGGGAAGCTCTCAAGGGTTTTCATCGAGAAAAACATGAAAATCAACGCCACATACAAGAAAACCATGGTTCTGGAGAAGGTTTCAGGTGGAGAAAGAATTTTGCAGATTTCCACTATAAGACTTCGTGGCCTCCCAGCTTCCCGAAGCTTTATCGATTGGACTATTTTGTACGTTCGTACATACTAGCCAAACTGTCATCTAGTGAGCTCAATGGACCAAAAATTTTAAAAAAAAATAATATTTATATTGCACGAAATGCCCATGGATCAAGTGCTTGCCACTTGAGATTATTTTTAGACACCTCTCAAGCTGAAGAAAAAGCACAACAGAATGATGCTTCCAGCGTATATATCAAAAGCGTTATAAAAAGATATAGCTTTCTCATAAATTAATTAATAAAACAATATGTCAATATTTTTTTTTTAATTATTGAACACTCTGTATAAGTAGAATATACAGTAAATAAATCAAGCACAATTCCCATAGTCTAGTATTCGATCAAATAGATGTTATGATCTACATATCCCATCTAGAAGATGAATCTCAAGTGGAGTCTGAGGGAGATCGTATGAAGCTGTGGATGGAGAAATGCAACCCTAGACCGAGTTTCCTGAATTGCCCTCCTGGTCATATATTTTAGACGTGCTCGATAGAGCGAGTCAAAGGCAAAATAAATATCTCTTTCGCCTGCCTTTTAAATTTAACCACAATAACTGTTTGATTATATAAATAGTCACAAATTGATGGCAGGGATCCCAATACGTATTTTAACGGGTCTTGATGAAGTTGATGCGTTGTAAAAAAAGGATAATAGTTTAAAGTCTATAAGCATCATTATTAACAATGACTTCTCATAAACTCTTGCCAAGGCCCATTGTCCGATTTTTGATTAACTGAATCTCATTTCCTCAACAAAAAAGTCTCGGAGCACCTGGGTGACCAAGAATTACTCAGGACTGACTATTCTGTTAAGGGTAAATGCAAGTCACTGAAGCCAGAAAAGGCTCTCCTAAGACCTATAGAAGTTAAAATGTCACAGAACAAGATCTTCAATAAATAGATATTAGGTATTTTTAAGTACAACATGTCTCAGCTTAAAATAACTTCAAGCAGACAAAACTAAAAATTGAAAAAAAAAATCACTTGAAAGTTAAACTCCACAGACCCTCCTAGAGCGTATTCATCATTCACTAAGGGGATTGCTTCCTTAGTTTACCTTAAGCCTACTTTAGGACCCTTAACAAAGGAATTCATTTAACGCCTTCAGTCTCCATTCCTGTGCCTTAAGGTATAAATCTGATTTTTTGGTCAAAAACTTTTCCCCAAAACACCCTTTCCATGGTGACACCAAATAGGACCAAACTTTATCCTCATGTGTGTGTGTGTGTGTGTGTGTGTATTCAAGCTTTAACTTCATCGGTGACCCTTATCAAGTGTGTGCTTGGCGTGAGTTAGCGCTGATTCTTTACAAGCAAGAGCACCTTCTTCTTTGTTATTGAATTTGTTTTGAGCCTTTTCATAACACATAACTTGGGTTATCTTGATTAAAGACCGCAAGCAACAAGCGTAGTAGATACACACGAAGCTAAATCATGCGATATGAAAACAACACACACACACCAAAAAACTACACCAGAGAACGTTGCTTCAAATGAATGGATAGAACGTGATTTCAAACGTATAATGGTTAAGTGGTCGATTCGGTGCCGTGGTGTGTGGTGAATTATTTTAATATTAAACGTTCAATTAGATAGTGGAAGCTGAACGTATGAAACTACATTATCGAAATTAAATTAAAGTATCTTTCGTTATGCATTATTCTTACCATTGTAAATTAATGTATGTTATCTCAAACAATTCTGCATGCGAGTCCTTATTGAAAAAAACATCTTTAGCATATTTTGGCCTGTACTTAAACTGTTTTTTGCATTTACATTACCATCTGATAAACTATGAACTTAATTTGTAGTTACTCAATTCAATTTCACAAAAAAGGCACAAGTAACAATTCAAACCTTAGAGCCAGAATTGAATGCTCTAAGACCTGATTCAATTAAACCGCTGACAGATAAACATACAACTAGCTTCGCCTAATGGAACTATCCGAAAAGACAGATCAATTTCCGCCAAACTTCTCAACGGAAAAAAGTAGAATGAAAATTTCAAACCAAAAAAACACACAAATGCGACACTCCAGACACATACACACACTTACACAACAAAAGGAAAATTCACACCAATAAAAAAAACATCCGCATGCAAAAACGTACTACTCTTAAAAGGAAGTCTATTGTGGGTTTGTCTTTGCACTCAAGCAAAAGACGGGAACCCACGGACACCTTCAGCTTCAGACAATCGGAAAAATAAAGTCCAGAACAAAAGTGCAGACGGGCGTTCGGACAATCGGAACGAACGTACGAGGGTGTGGGTGTACAAACAAATCCAGAAAGCAACTGCACTATCGGAACACCAATGCATCGGATTGCAGTTCGTATCAAATCGTCCAATGTCCGGAAAGCATGTCGCCAGACCGTGCAAAACAGTACGGACAACTTTTCACTGATGCCATTTCATTTTTGCCTTTTGCCCTGCCCCATCCATTACTCCGTGGATGTTATTTTTCACTTCAACGGCGACAAAGGAACGTACCGGTCCATCGCCGGAGGGTGAAAGACGACTGTGCAAAATGTGGTTATATGAAAGCAAAATCTCATTTTTCTTGAACCATTCCACCGAACGGATATCGTATTTCGGTCAAATTGTGACACAAACTGGTTGGTGCTGAGATAACTTTTACGATTCTGATAAACGAACGGCTGGATGAACTTTAGTTTTCATTCGTACGTAAGCATGGTGGTCGCCTGATCGTCCAGTTCGTTTTACGGGATTTTGTCCCAACAGAGTGACGGTGTTCCTCCCCTAATGCGAATGATTGTGTACGAATGTACGGCTGGCGTAACAACAAAATTTCACCAATTTAGGTCGAGAGTTGAAAGCTTACCAAGCACAGGAACATCATCAATCGTAAACTGTAGTTTATTAAATTATAAATAAAATTCTATCTTGTATCAAGCATACATGCATCACCTTGTTTGGATAACTGAATCGATTGTAAACATTGTGTAGAAAGCTTAAGACTAACTTCGTTGTACACATGGCAAGTTCCTTCGTTCATCAGAATTTTCGCAGAATAGAAAACACTACAGGCTTTACTCGAGATATGTGGTATAAAGTACGATGACGAATGGCTGGCTGAGTTACTCCCAGTGCCTTCGTTGGTTCAATTTAGGATAAAAATGGATCTTGATCAAGCAATGCTAAAAATGTTGTATCTTCAAACTTAATGGAAGTACGAGTACGATCTTCGTCTTTCAAAACAAAATTACCACTTTTGAATTGAGCATAACACTTCTGTCATGATCGTTCAGTTCAAGCATGGTTACCATAAACTTCTATTAAAATTTGATAACTTTCTGCCACCTTTGATAACTTTCCTAATGCCAGTTTCGGTCAGCTGCTCGACATCACATTTTTCTAGCAGCTCTAACGTAGGTCAGACCATATTTCCCCGATTTTATTAATCTAAATATATATTTAATGAACGTTTGTTGAAATGTTTATTAATTTAGATTGAAAAAATAATATTTGAGTTTAACACAATGTTTTTATCGAAAATATTCAAGAATAAACTGGGTTTTGGCGATTTACCGCATCAGCAGATCAACAGTTTCGAGCAGATCCAAACAAATCTGTCAACATGATGCAACCCGGTTTCAAATAATCCATCGATATTTGCTCGATTGTTTGACAGAAACCGTCTTAGCAGAAAAGTGTTCTAACTTTTTGTATCATAGGTCCCATATTCTGTTTTGTTTACACTTCAACAAAATGACAACTGTTTTTTTTTTAATTTAATACCTAACAAAAGCTAAACGATGACGTTTGAAAATGACAATGCTGCCAGATTCAATAAGAGTGAATTGATCTATTGGGGCTATCTGATACCAGAACCGCACGCACTTATTTATACTCCTGATAAATACCAAGATCGGAGCAAATGGTTATTAAACCCCAATAACATTACACTTTGAAAAAACAACATCACAACGAACACGAAACGAGAACCGATTTTTACAGCAGTTGTAGCAGAAATGAGAAATGAGACCAAATACTTTCGTTTATGAAAAATTTCACGTACCTCGAATATATCACACAACCTTACAATGCTCGTCAAATATCGTCATCCCACCGAAACCATCCGTACCAGATTCGTAAATGTGCGTCAGATTTTTTTTATTGACGCGCTTTCCATCGCTCGAACAGATGAAATATCCAAACGGTAATCGCATTTTTCCACCACGTCGATCGCTACGACTCCATCAGCGTATCCCTGGCCATGGACAGGGGTTTTATGTCGCCTCAGCATAAAGGCATTTCCGTGTGTCCGTCCGCGTTAGTAAGGCCAACGGTGCGAACGAAATGTGCAGGGCGAATTGGCTGTTTGCTTGTCCGGTGCTTGTCGGGTGCTTGTCATAGTTATAACGCATTTGCTGTCAAACGTAGATTTCCGATTCGGAAAAGGGTTAATTTGATGCCTTATCTTGGGTTCTCTGTCCACTTTTCTGTCGCTTCCATTCCGTCCATCGATTGTGGGGAGATGGTTACGCAATGTAAAGCAAATGCTCTGTGATTGCCATACCGGGGAACAAATCATTGTAGAACTAACGAATCATTTCTGTTTTTTTTTTTCTTTTTTTTTGCAATCTTCTAAAAATACAAATCGATTGAAGCATATACAGCTGACATCATCTATGATGAAGTTTTCTTTTTCATCTACTCCTGTCAGACGACGGACCTTCCCTAACCGTAACGAAGAATGTTGTTGCGTTGAAGGTAAACATCATCTGTTCCTATGATAAATTAACTTCCTGGCTGAAAATTCGATTGCCAAATCAACATTCCACCACACTGGCGCACCCACAAGTGTGTTGACATTTTCTTTCTTGCTTGTAGTTTAATGTAAAAACCCGATCTTTGTAAAAACATCGCTCTCGACGTGATGAGAAGAGTGCCCAACCACCATCATGTGTAACACGTGTGGGTCAGCACCGAAGGTAGCAGGCACTTTCCCCTGCCACATAAAAAAAGACCTGCCCTGACCAGATCTCTAGTCCCAACCACAACTTCCACTTCACAAACCTCACCCTTCGAACACTGGTTACACATTGGAATGCCTTCAAGTTACAACTGAAATTTTTGATGAAGGATAACTCGAGCTCCACACAGACAACCAGATCGTTCGGTATGATGCTATAAATTGGTGACCAAAAAAAAAAAGAACCCTTCAAAGTGGTTTCACACAACAACATAAAGGATGGCCCAACAAACGTATTCGCATGGTCTGAACACTGGCCTGAGTCGAAAGCTGTCAACCGAAAGCCGAAAGTCAGCACATCTTATCATCGTTTGCGAATGTTCCGATCAGCTTTGCTACTGATTCGATGACAACGAGATCATAATCGTTTCTCTTTCACACCCGAACAAATGTTGGATCCTTGCTACGGTAAAAGGATGGAATGGCTGATTAGGTGATCGTCACCGTAATTGACAGTAAAGGTCACAGTGTCCTGTCCTGAATATACTTGAGTTTCATGCATGCCAGAACAAAATGAAAAATTTGGGTTTTTTATTAAAAATACTAAAATTTATCCTTATAGCCTTTTAAAAATATTCATTAAGGTAAAATGTATTGCTTATGGCAGTGCTTATAACACCCATTCTTACGGTGCATACAATATATGTAGCTGTTTGGTACTATTTCGCTACAAGATTTATATTTCTTTACAAAAACCATTTTCTCTCCTTTCAATCCACAAGTTGGAGCTATAACACCCTGATCCAAATCAACAAAATGTTTTACACCGGATCAAACCCTTATTGAACAGCAATCACGCACTGATTTACTCAAACTTCATCGGAGGCTTTGTCCACTATCGTTGTAGACCTTGCCCTTATTTGCTTTGCTTACGCTTCAGACCTTTTCTTTGTGCATAACCAGCAACTGAATGCAAACAAATCACCATCTGGTTCACCTTTCCGGTCGACTCTCACCTTCCGGAAAAAAGGCATCCACTACCTTCACCGGTAACCGGAAAGGAAAAAATCAACAGCAGAATCCTAATCCTTTCCTCCTCATCTGTAATGCCTTCTGTTCATCAACCAATTGATTTCTTCATTGGATGCTGTAATGATTATTTACAAACTAAATTTTACGCTGTTACAAGCGTCGTTCTATCTACCTGCTCTTCTAAAACCAGTGACATATTTCAATATCATACTACTTCAACACACATACATTCCGGTTAACCGACCACTACATATATCGAACATGAGGTTATTGTATTAACAACGATTCAAGCCTACTACTGTTATCCCATACGTTTACATAACGTTTACATGCCATCTGGTTTCTGCTTCAGGAATTCATTCGGATAACTGATTTATCAGTTTGCATCAAATGATTGTCTCTTCATCCGGCTTTATCTGCGTGAATGTTTGCAAATGCATCATGCAATATTTAATAATGTTACGGTTGAAAAATGCGAATGGTAAAGCCACCGGAAGAAATTAAATTAGCACACCGCCAACATAATTATAGCGCATCGGAACAGAAGCTAACGATTTCTACTGCACTGATATTGCATTTCGAAAAAACATGTAAATTTCATAAGAAACTTTACAACACGTTTTGAAATATTACAATTTAATCTATAAATTTCATTATTGAAAATTCTACCAAGTAAAAATTCTCCTGTTCTTCACAAAAACAAAAGAAAAATGAACTGTATGAGACCAGTTTTGTAATGAAGCCTAAAAGTGAAGTAAAATAAGCAGTGGAATCACCATAATCATCATAAAAATTTACAGTTCCATTTCCAGCTATAATCTTATGTTCATCAAAATAGTGGTTGCTCATGGTGCCTTCTAGTTGTAAAATTCATTTACTTTATATCACCACAATCTTATCGATCATCAGATGCAGTTTAGATAAGAGTTCCCGGTTCAACAATGGCTCACTATCATTGCATATTTGCCGCACTCGGATAAATGCAGATAAATTCTCTTAAAGCATCAAGAGAAGATACACAGGCAGCATAATTGAACACATCAATATTTTTTCCGTGGCATTTTCTCGAAGCTTATGGTTTTAATACTTTATGGCAAATAATTAAAATCGATATGCCATTAGATAACATATTTACAGCACAAAGCATTGACTCAATGTTTCTATTATTGTACTACTGCAACGCAATACCAATTACTTTTTGAAACCCTTTTAATTTGCATGCTTTTATTTTTTAGATTGATTGCTAATGGGTTGATACTGAAAAAACATGATTTTTCTACAATAAAACATTCAGATTCCTACTTTACTCAAACAATTGTAAAATACTCAATTATTCATGGAAAATACAATTACATCAGTAATCAGGAAAATATATTTCAACCGTAATTCATTATAATTTGAACCGATTCGGTTTCACTTCCGAGAACAGGTGCTGAATCTGAGAAACCTGAGCTATGAGGTTATCGTACAACTCATAAGGCTCATCATTATAGCAACTCGTCCGTTGTGCTTCCACAAATATGGAACCAAATATCCTTCAAAGAGTTAAGAGGGGTTTATAAATAGGTCTAATACAAAGTCCAAGTCTCAGAGGCGTATTTAAGTACTAGGACTATATAAGTTTTGTACAGCATATGTAAGTACCCAGCTTCCATCGTCGCGAAAGGTGTTTTGAGTGGGGAAGATTCTTCAGACTGTAGAAAGACTGGTTGATGGCAAGCTCCCTAACGCGTATCTCAACATCTATGTTATTATTGGTGCTGACCTCTGTCCCAAGGTAGGTGAAATTTTGGAAGACTTCCATGGTGCGATTACCTACCCTTACGTCTTCCATATCATGCCAGCAACGTATGGATCCCGGATTGCTTTGTAGAAGATGGTTTGTCAGGGGCATTTCAAAGGACTTATTTCTAAAGGTACCTTAATACTAACTGTTATACACTACAGTTTCTAAAGATTCCAACTCCGAGTCCTGGATGGCCCATTCCCTTGGCTCAGACCGTTGGTGGTAGCAAAGGGCCCTGAGAGTTTTTCATCCCCTATCACTTGGCATGTAAAGATGGTCATTGTCATAGCCCTCACAGACAAGGCAAATTTGAAAGCTCGCCTGCTCGGCATAAGTAGCAATTCATGAATGAAATTTTTAGATCTCGCGAAGTTTCCGAGCTGGTTGTGTGTTAATAGGGTCACTAACATGTTTAACCGCCAAG
Source organism: Anopheles culicifacies (assembly GCA_000473375.1). Taxonomy (NCBI): domain Eukaryota; kingdom Metazoa; phylum Arthropoda; class Insecta; order Diptera; family Culicidae; genus Anopheles; species Anopheles culicifacies. The sequence goes on from AXCM01000147.1 coordinate 80,493, forward strand.
TCCGATAGATCTTTACAAACATTTTTTTAACATTGTAGGCGGAGGTCAAAGAATACGCCCGCCATTTTTGAATGGTTAGTGCAAAGGACCGTCTTTGACTGAGTATACGAGTAGGACGTGTGGAGAAGGAAAATCAACTGATTTTTCCTTATACATGTGCTCATTAGAGCACGGCAGACAAAAAGAAACAGAAGCTTTAAAGAAATCATAAAAAACCTGTTTTTCTAACATCCATTCGCAATCTCAGTAGGTCGCTCTCCAGATGGTCACTGTCTTCTTTTATGTTATATTGTTACTTTTACCTCTTTCAGTTAATCAACTTTATTAACTAACTCTATAGTTTCATTAAAATCTTTATAACAAACTATAAACCTTTTATAGTGCTTTTCACTGCTCTTTAATAATAATAAAATATGTTTATTTACTTGTTTTTGTTTCATAACCAATTACATAAGCTTTTATGCATTTTCTAGTACTTTTATTTATTTATTGTACTCACATTTAAACTACCTGTATACAATTTTACCATATGCCGTAGCTATTCAAAGCACCACGGAACACAAACACCCTTGATGGACTATCTATGTTTTTGACGATTCAAACTCTCCCCTTCGTCAGATATGCTACACGATCTTCCTTTTACTGCATCCGTGATTTCTGTTGTCATCTGTCAGTTTACCCATTCTAGCCGCCGTTTATTTCCAAACAACCATCATCAAGCATATGCTAACCATGCTCCCCCAAGGTAAAGCTCGGACAAAAAGGAACTGACTGGCAAGTCTTCAGTTGTACCCAAGTACGCTTACCGCCCATTCTGGCGGCAACTCGCGAAGGGAAGCGTCGAATAAAATTAAAAATAATAACACTAATTCTGTAGCCCCTTCCCGAAATGGTCGCCGTCGCTGTTCCAGCATGGTAGCGGATAAATAAATTCCTTGCATGAGCCACTGGACAGTGAACATAAAAGGACACAGGAGACTGGGAATTTGACGCACAAAAGCGCAATCGGAAGAAGCCCCTCGAAGTGTGAATGATGTCAGAATGAGGACGATGAAACCCCAAGGGTTTGCCGTATTGCTCCCCTCATCTTCGCGTTCCCGTTTATTGCTGTCAGTACCTTTCAACGAAGACTAGCCGACATGCAGCGTCCCAGTCACTGGTGAGGGATGGATGGAACGAACCATTTTCTTTTTTTATTTTTTAATGCTACAACCTAGTCTTTTTTTCTCCGACATCCATTCTTTACTCTTAGCTTACTTCTAATACCGAACGGTCGAATGTTTTCCTTCCCTGGTCAGTGGGTGGAGATTTTCCCAACCATACCGCCTATACAATTAGCACCACCGATCCCATCCCATACCCGGGCCAAGCTGTTCGGTCGAGTGGAAAATAATAAAATTAAATTAGACCACCGAAAATTGTAAGGAATGCAGCGCGTGACGAAATGTTATTACGTTCTTGTTATTTTTTTGCAAAGGATCCACAAGAGAGTGGTATGGCAACAGTACCCAAAGCACCAACAACAAAAAACACACACAAATAAAACAGGAAGTAAATGTGGGCCTAAGTGGGTCAAAACGAACGAATCGATGAAACTGGGTATAATATTCGAGGGCAGGGAATGGTATTCGGTTGTGCGTATCTGTTCCTTCAATCCCGTTTTAGAGGAAAATCATTGTCTTGCCATGGATGAACAGTGAAATGCTACACATTTTCACGAACAGTTGTCGCTGAGACAGTCTGTTTTTGATTCTTCATTCCGGTTTGTTGGTGGAAGCTGTGTTGGTTGAAATGGATGTGCACTTTCAAAAAATGTTTTATCTTCCGCTTATAAAATAAAATGAAATTTACAACTAATGCTTAATACTTTTAGAACAGATATTAAAATAAAGCTTATTATTTAAAAATATTTTTCTTCTTCATGGCTTTACAACCTCAAGAGGTCTTGGCCTCCCATTTCTGGCTTCCGTGACTTGAATGTACCCGTAACAAGATTGTCAGTCCTGCGTACACGGGTAATGCGATTCGATCCTTGGTCCTGCCTGTTCGAAAACCGGCGCCGCTATCTCCTCGAACACCGAGCCGCTCCATTATTATAAAATATTCTTAATAAAGTAAATGCAGCATACACTCATAAGCAAATGCAAATTATTCTTCCTACATTATGTACCTTACAATGAAACGAAAATTCCTTATTTAAAACCAATATGCCCAATACACCCTTCATCCATTCGCTTACTGAATCACCCAAATAATGGAGCACATTAACTATCACACAAAATTGCAACTACTTTGTTAGTACACGCCTTCCAGTAACAGTTTTGCTGAACCGCTCATGTACTGATAGATGCACTTCCTGTTCGCTTTAGGGCTCCCCAGAAGTAACTTAATTTTTCCCTTTCTACTTACAAATAACCTTCAAAACTGCCCAACCCTCCACAGCAATTCTCTTTGTTGTGCGACATAGCGAAAGATAATTGTCGCCAAAGCAGGGTAGGTAAAGTTAAATTAATTTTCCCCGTTCCTGCATCGAAAGGATTACCGACGGTTTTGCTTCGGAGCCTTCCGGGTGTAAAAACTGCTACTAAACGTAGGCATTCTGTGCGACCGCTTTTTTCATCACTTCAATGAATGTTTTTAACTTTATAAGATACGACGTAACCCGCTTTCAATTAAAATTCGCGTGAAATTCGGTACATATAGACGGGAAATGTTCTCTGTCTGTATTGTGTTTGCTATAAACAAATAGTTTAACTTTTTTACATTTTCTAACCAGCCTTTTTTAGCATATCAAGTGCTAGATAAAATTTATAAAGTTTTTATTCGATGTGATCGTTTGGAAATTAAATGTTACAAATAACAAAACGAATCATGTATGCAAAATCATTAGATAAACACACCTCAAAAAATTAGAGCAACTATTATAGCTAAAGTAAATTGTTAGCTTTGGCATATATCATTTACGGCATTATCATCATTGCAGTATGGAATCTTTTATTTTTTTTTGGACAAATCTCAAAGTGAAACTTGTACAATTAAGCAATTTTTAACAATTATACATTTAACAATTTTTTTTGTTAAATGTCAATTATAAACGAAGAAAAACATTTTGCAGAATGCTTTGCGAGTGGACAGAAAAAATATCATTTTGTTAAATATTCATTTGTAATATCAACACGAAACAGCGAAATTTGATGCCTACAAAAATTATAGATTGTTAAAAACATAAAAATTTATTGATGTATTACAAAGCACTTATCCACCATCAGTTAGTTAAAGAACTGGTGGAAATGTCACTGGTTTAAATGACTGCAACACGTAAATTCTACATTGGATATCAACTTGCCATTTATGGGGAACTAATTTTTTTTTCCCAAATTTGAAGCTCAAACTAGATAAGCATAGAAATTTTACTGTATCTTTTATTGATTAAAATCACGGTGAGCCAAAAATTATGGCGTCCATTTAAAAATCTGAACTTTTTACAATTTTTGAAAAAAATGTCTTTTTGTTTGCTGAACGGGTATAAAACTATCACTGCTTCGAATAGTTCCTGCTATTTTTGCTTACAAAAATTGACGTAAGGTTTGTAAAATTATAATAAATAGCACTCAAATAAATAGTCTTCTTCTTCTTCTCTGGCTCTACAACCTCGAGAGGTCTTGGCCTGCCATTTCTGGCTTCCGTGACTTGAATGTACCTGCAACAGGATAGTCAGTCCTGCGTACGGGGGAACGGTCCAAATGGGATTCGAACCTCGGTCCTGTCCGTTCGAAGACCGACGCCTCAGTCTCCTCGGCCACCGAATCGCCCCCAAATAAATAGTATTTATTTATTTATTTAATCGGTTATTACGGCTTAAAGCCGTATTATCAGCGCCGCATGCACTGAGTGATAAATACACAAGGCATTTCCTCCTTGGATTTTGCCTTATCCCGGGCATGCTCAGTTGTAGTTACAAATAGTTTTTGTTGTTTGTATAAATAAATAGTACATATTTTTATTTTCAAGCCTTTGCCATGTAAAAAAGGCCGCTGAGAGGTATTATTCGATACATGTATTGTATTGGATATGTATTGAATAGTGCTTTCGAAAAAACATTGTATTGCATCACAATTTTGATCGTGACCCCGACAGTTATTTCAGTTTTTTTTTTGTACTTTTTCAATGAAAGTTAGTAAAAACGGCCAGATTTGTGGAAACATAACTGATGGAACTGATGGACTCGTTGACTGGGAAAACAATATATGGCCCATTTGTGTTGTTTGGTGTGAGGCCTATTTTGAAGTCGACTCAATAAATTTGGGTGATTAAACAGTTATTTGAATTGCCTATCAATTTCCGGTACATTTTTGACAGAATATATTAATCCATTCGATTAGGTACAATAAAAATAATTTAACAAAAAAATCCGAAAACCTCTATAAAAAAAACTTGATGTAATATTTTCTCCTCTTTTTAAATATAATACATATCTCAATTACCTGTTAGTGTCATTTACAACTAACAGGATTTTATCATCAAACGTGGAATGCATCATGCCCATCGATTCCCAAATTCCAGAACGGCACTTTTCCATTACAAACTATCCATCCGTGTGGACCTGTTCGCAACCCACAAACAACTCCAATCAGCAAGTCTATGTCAACCCAAAATAAAGCTTACAATCCAAAACTCAAAACATTGCTCGAGAAATAAAACAATCTAACTGCAGGAAAACTTTGTCCGAGATGCAAACAGCATTGTCTGGGCGTAATCCGGAATGCGTCATTCCATTCCAATCCGTCGGCAGTTATTAACATTGTAAACGAATGCAACATCCGCCATAATGGATTGTTTAAAGCAAAAACAACAGTTCGCAACAAGCGAACCGTACATTATTACCGATGAGAAGAGAAGAAAAAGAGAGGGAGAGAGAGAGAGAGAAAAAAAATAATAAAATAATCAATTCAGGTCGTGTTGTTTATTTGTAAGTAAACAAATGCACTTGTGTTATTTTACTATACCGAATGAACAAAAACATCAATTTAAGCATTTTTTTTCAATTGTTTGCATGACTTGTTTGTTTGTGTTGTGCGAGAATGTTCAATATAATGATTGGTATTGAGTTTTTTTTTTCTTTTGTTGCTGTGTACCTGTTATGTTTTTCTCATCTGAATAACCAAATTAGCTTTTCGATTCATATCGTTCAATAACACACGTCACACGTTGCATTGTACACAGCTTTTTTTGATGATTTTTCAGATATCTATAACTTTGTGTTGATATTTTCCAAACCCTACGTATTAACAGTTTCATAACCGACGTACACTGAATAAAATTATGCGAAAAGTGATAATGGTAACAAGTACACTTGATTGCTTCATTAGTGACAAGTGTAGTTAGTTCATAGCTCAGCCTAACTTTATTATTCGCTGTAATCCTGCTTCCTGAGCGAGCGAGTGCATCTCATTCGTCAAAGGTACAAGTTGGACCTGTGTGAAGTTATCCTTGTTTCGACAGGTGTCAAGCGGGTCAACATTTGTAACACAAACTATAAAGTCGTTACCGTTGGCCGGTCAGGAGTTCCAGCACTGATTAGAGCACCGAATAGACCGAGGTGTTTAGGACACGGACAAACGTTCTCATGCCTGCTTTGGAATGAGACAGGTTTGCATTAATAACTTCTATGTTCGGTTCCGCGGTTCCATCCTTCCGATTGGAGAACGTTCAACCAAACGTCCCCTCAAGTGTCATAATTTAAGCTACCGCCATGGCATTGCCCAACCATTGCTCTGGATTTCGCTTACACACCTTCACTGAAGCGCTTGGTTCAAATTGAAAAACTTTGTCCATCAAGTCGAGCTCCGGATTATAGTGCCCGGTACAACGATGCACTCAAAATGATAATGTGTGGCGTAACGGAGCACTTGCAACGGGCAGTTGTCTGCAACAAGGATCTACGAATTAATGGCACGTGCTCGGCTGATTCTTTCTTAATGCGCTCGGGCTATTCAGCTCCAATGCTTGAGCACATTGCTTGAATCCCTTCAACATTATTTTTCTTTCAAACCCGGAACAAGAATTCCAGCTTAGAATCGGATGTACTATCCAGACGTGTTGCATTTGCTGACCCACAGCCGAACGTCTGAGACACCGGTTCTTCTGAAGGACTTGCAGTTCAGGCTTCCATTATGGTAACTCGTAAGCCGCCCGTCTTCAATAAACCATACAGCAAGCGAAAGATAGTGAAAGGTTTATTGCATTTGAGCTGCAGAGGCTGAAGCCTTTCAATCGTGCTGAATCTGGATTTAAGCTTTTCTTGCGGTTGAATTGAAACGATCGAAACGTCTTGCAAAAGTGTGGTGGTGACATGGCTCGAATGTTGTAAACATATCAAGTTCTTGCAATTCAAGATGAATTAAATATAATAATTTTTTTATGAATGTAAAAATATGCAACACAGAAGGATAAACTCTTGCTTATTTTGTATAAGACGTTTATGTCGCATAGTTGTAAAATTTGCTATTATTGCTATTACTATGCGTTATGTTGAAATAAATCTATAGTCTAGGGACTTGACTAGAGAGAATAAATCATTATTTGTGGCACGATGGAAAATAAATCGAAATTTTCAATGATTTATTCACAGCAAAGAAATGGCCAAAAACCTATGATTTTTAAAGTATATTAATTCATCTCAAACATATTGTGGGTGTTAAAATATCCTCATTACAATGGAAATTTAGCCTTAGGAATAGTCGATATGCTCTGGTGATCTTTTGTATTTACATACTTGAAGCACTATCCTACCAATTGATTTTTTGGTATAAACGAATGATCTTAATTTTCCTATATTTTTCTTTTTATTACTTTTGGATATGAGATGGAGTGATGGCCCAAACTGAGATGGAGTGATGGCGTGGATGCGTCCGCCAGAACGGCCGGGATAACGGATTGGCAGACGACAGCGCTGGACCGCGAGCGGTATCGAGGATTGTTGCAGCAGGCCAAGACCGCGAAGCGGTTGTAGCGCCTGATAAGTAAGTAAGTAAGTACTTTTGGATATTTCATCACTACCAAACACAAACATAAATGAGAATTCACTGCATCGGTCAACACGATGTTGGTCATGTTGGATGATTGGAATACCGATGTTCATTATCAACAAAATTACTAGCACGCTAAAGATTGCTTACAAACTGTACACTGAATCGGTTAGTCTATCACACTCTCACTAACTCATACTAACATCACTCATTTGACTTTTACTTGTCATTTATCCATACATTCTTAGTCTGTCTCTTCGCATACTACTGCGTCTACTGAAGCACAGAGTCGCATATCGTTCATTCTCTTTTTTACACGGCAAAAAAGCCCCCTGGGAAATTTGATTCAGCAGCTTTCACTGGCTTTGCTGATTGATGCAAGCTTGCCAACTCGACCAAAACACGCCCGTTGATGTCGTTCAATTTCAGCAGCTTATGCTTTTTAAGAGCCGTAATTTCTCGCCCACAGAACGTGAGCGAGGACGGACTGTGCTTATCCACCAATCTGGCCGTACCTCGAGGTTTCACCACAAACGAATATTCTTGCTTTGGAAGGATGCGTGAAAGATGAAAAATGTACCTTTCCTGTCAGCATGCTCTTACTTCCCCTTTGCAAGACTCGAGCTTCCTGGTTTTTGGAATACGCCCAAGGTTCCGGGTCTAATGGAGTCGGCATCGTCAAACCTCACGTATATTGAGGGACAGCGTACAACCGACACACGGTTGAAGCATAATCCGTTTGAAAAATATCGATAACGTTTCGCCAAGCTCGGAGAATATTTAATTAAATCGTCCGAAAGCGATGAGGAAAGTGAAAATTCGTACCGATCCTATATTCCGCAGTCTCATCACAAAGCGCAAGAAGAAGAGCGCCGGGACTTGCATTGCATGCGGAGCGATTTATGTGCGAAAAGATCCCCGCACGAAGTCAGCCAATCAGTAGGGTTTCAGTTGATTTGATTAAAATTCATGGTCGGCAAAAGGTTGCCATAATCACAACGTCGCGCATAACGTATGGCACAGGGATACGACTGGTGTTTGGTTTTTGATTTCCTTGCACAAATTCTGTCGATTCGGTTCGGGATCGATTTGGGTAGTGGCAGAATCTACCACGTCAGTACACATCGGACAAGGTGTTCTCACAGAGAAGGCAATGGTTAGGCGTAAAATAATGTTTTAAATCCGCCACTATGAATTTCTTGGAAATCCAATCATAAAAAGGAAATGGAAAAAATATGAATAGTTAAAACCGTAAGCTTTAAAAATTAGTTTCAAAAAGAAACTATAATAAATTTGTTTGAAAATAACTTAAAAACTAATCGACGATGATTGACGATGAACGTAAAATACCAAAAAATAAGTTTACACAAATGGATAGTCCATTAATGAAAAGGATGGATACAATGATATCAGCTCTCTTTATTTGTTTACTCCGAGCGCTAAACAAAACGTAATATTTTGTCTTACCAGTAGCTTTAGTTGATACCATAAATTCAAATATTTTCTATACCTTTGTTAATCACTTCGATAGCTTGTAATGTAATCAAAACACTGACTGCAGAATAATAAAAACAAAAAAAACTCTTTCAAGTGTTGTCAAAGATTTATAGTAATTACAAACTTATTTGCTAAGATTGTCTTAAAACATGTAGTATGAGTACATACATGTATTACGTAATGCAAAATATTAGCCAAGGGTAACATGCAATGCACATTGTTTGGGAGATATTTCTTATTTCAAATCCTGGGAAGGCATCTTTTCCCGCGTGTACTCGGTTGTGTAGCTGAAATTCATTTCACCATCCAAGAGTGTGTCTCTTTTGTTAAAAGAGAAGTGGCCTGAGCTGCTTGGTATGGGTGATACGTTTTGATGTACGATACCACCATCTACCGTACGGATTTTGTATTACTTCTTCCTATTAATTGTATTACTTTTATTATATCTTATAAAAATCGTCTACATCAGTAAGCACATCATACTATGAGTTACTTATCCAAAGTTAAGCCTTCCTACCAACTATGTAACAAAACGTAGCTCTAGAAAAATCTTCACCATTCCCGCATCCTACCTACTCCTCTTCTTCTTATCAGAGTTCCTTAATAAATGGATACTCCCTCTCTAGTTTTTGTTTACGGTTGAATGATATTAAATTGCGAAGTTTTATATAAAATAAATTTATTAATGTTTGATAAAAGAAATATAATATAATTTAAATATCATTAATTCTGTGCAATCATGGACACCGGAGACCGTTACCTATATTCCGTATAGTAAAATGCAATTGAATCTGATCCTTTCCGTATTCTATCCATTTCATTTTATTTTACATAACATTAACATGTTGTACAGCAATACGGCCTGGCCGTTATTCATGAATAAAAAATAAAAAATAAAAAACATGTTGTACAACTAAGATTTAACTTCAATTACAGATACAGATACAGAATACAGATAGTACGAAATATTCCTTACACAAAAAAGTTGGCACATCTAGCACATTGATAAGCAAACTAAATAACTATAGACGGACGGTACAAACTTGAACTTAAAAAAAGAAACTTAAGCTGACCATTTGCAACAAATTACTTTAAATACTCTACCCAATGACCATTTACGTGCGACACCCAGTAATCAATTAGCCTTGGAGTGGCTTGATCACTACATTTCAGTGAATCCTGACTAAGGGAATAAAATAATGTGAGATTTTAAAGCTACAATTAGCAGCACTAATCTACCACGCAAATTGCTTCTTGCAGCACGAGCGCAACATTACGTTGGACAAAAATCACCGACACATCTAGTAAGGGCCGCTCGAAAAGCGGAATGATAAATGGGTCATTTATTTCCACAACACGGTACCATTTCCGCGCCAAATGGCCATCTAAAAAGGAAGATATTCATTTGACTGCTCGTTCTAAATCTGCCACTTACAATGGCCCGCGCACGGTGATATTCATGCAGGCAGAAACGCGCACACCCACACCGATGCGCAATCTTATAAGAAAGAATAAAGCAAAAACGTTTAACTCAATACCGTACGCTTGACTTAATTTGCAGTAACATCCAACAGTGCAGAGTACCCCAGTATGAGAAATGGAAAGAAATAAAAAAAAGAACAAAACTCCTAAAGCGCAAAATATGCTAGTGAAACAAAAAATGAGCTTCATTTTGTCACGATTTTCATCCACTTGCTGGTTGTGCATCCGCTAGCACCAGCACCGGCAATGCAACGCTCAGTCTGAAAATAGCAATGTAGTAAATTAATGAGGGTCTTCTCAAGGGACGAATTAACATATTAGGGTACAATAAAACTCCAAAAACCAATCATTTGTAACCTGCGCAATCCATTTCCATTCAAGGGGCTGTACTTAAATCACCTGCTGCTGCAACGATTGGTTTACCGGTAAACTCATTTGCAGGACTTCATCACTAGCAGGAAAACGATCAGTCGATCACTGTGCCATTTCACCTATAAACCATCGAACGAACGAGCACCAATTGAAAAGCGATGGAAATCAATTTGTTTGCCTTTTACTGGCCGATTGATTTGAAATGAAACAAAATAGGCGGTTCGATCGCCAGTAGAATTTTAATTTGCTTCGACGTATGCGGTATGCATCTGAAGGATGGTTCATAAAATATATACATTTCCACAACTTTTAGATATTTCATAAGAATTCTTTCGATATAAATAATTGATTATTACGCCTTTCTGAATTTTTAATGGTTAAGAAAGAATTACAAACTTTAATCTTGTTCTAACTGCCCTTTGAGACTCGTCTGAAGTTGTCGTTGTCACGTATCGCCAAAAATCGAATTAAATGTGCGCAATATGCAACTCAAATGAAAGTCAAAAAAATTCTAGAATAATTATCAAATTCTATCGCCACTCGATTTCATGGTCCCAGTGCGTCAACCAACTGAATGGCACTGAGTGATGACAATAATTGAATAAATTTCATTATATTGAGTGTTTTTAACTTTAATTGAAAATCGATACATTTCAAACACCGGAGGGTAGTCTGCTATCGATCTTACTGGTCACGGGTAGTGCACTGGCGGTGGTGTATGAAGGGCAGATTTGACGAAGCGCTCATGTGTGTCACAAAATCGTTAGCATTGCGCCAATGTGCGGACACGCGTGTCAGCATGAGACAGTTGACTTAACTATGTTGTCCTCGTTACGGTTAGCGTACCGGAGCTAGAGCAAAGCGAAACCGAAAGCCTCGTTTTTATGATCAAAAAGTTGATGGTGCCGGTAAATTCTCCACTGAACCGAGCGCTGGCCTTTGTTATGGGTCGGACGTGCTACATCAGAAATGGCTTCTAATCAGTAGCAAAACATCGATTGGAATGGCCCGTATCTGCTCCCATTCAGTTGCTCACACTAAATCGGAGCTTTCAACAAGCTAATAACAAATATGATTATACCAGTTGCTTTGCAGGATGAGCAGTTTATTTTGTGTTGGATCATATAATTAATAAATTAATACGGATTACTGAGCGAATATGTCTAAATAAATTTAATTTGTGCCTCATTTTGGACTTGACTTTACTTGTGCTTGTCCATACTTGAATAATCAGTCCTATGGAATTCGTGGGCTGGCGACCTGGTTGTATCGGCGCCGGGCCTTTGCATCACGGACTACTCCCAATGCACAGTGTGCACTTTAGAACAAATTTCGGAATAAATTTTGACACTGCTTTTTATTGTTCTTTGTATTTATAGATAAATGCATCAGCCGTCATAATAGAACAAATAAATAAAAAGCTTTTTTAAATACCAAATTATAATGTAGCAAATAAAAGCCATTAGATATTCTCTTTTGGCCAAAGTATACAGAGCCTGTGAACATTAAATTGCAATATAAATGTTTTTAAATCTGAGTTAATCTAGAGTTTATAAACTGCAACTTAATTTGGTATTTTCCAAATCGGAAAAGAAGATTCAACATTTATATTGTACATTCAATGGTGGCGCCTCATACTTTAACCATATGAATTTAAAAAAAATGAGTTACATAAAGTCGGACTTTTATCGTGGTAAATGACCAATACACAATAAGAATTGATACGGCTCTTGGCATTACACCTCATTAAGACACAAAATTATTCAAATTGAAAATTCCAATATAAACTTTAATGTCACGTTTTTGTTGCATATCCAAATCGTATTTTAATGCTGCGTTATAAAACTCTCAAGTCATTCCAAAATATTTGTTTCCCACATGAACCCTAATCTACGCATCCCTTTACGACAGCCCAAATGCTGTATACTGAGCTTAATGACGATGGAATACCTAAAACAAACATACACCTAAAAACTTTTGCTCAAAAATAACTTTCCAGAGTGACGAAAACAAAACACAAAAATGCTCCCACACCCTCCGAAACACGCTGTTGAGTGTTTCGTTTGATACAGTACAGTTTTATTGCCGAGTTCTAATGCACACCGCTAAAAACAATCAATTACGTTTACAATCATCCCTCCCGGAACCAAGCGGCAAACAAAATTGCCACCGGTATCACTAAAAGCCGAATGTAAAATTGATTCCATGCTCCTCCTCACAGCATTCATTCATGTATGCGTCGAAGTGGATGGGTGGGTGTGGGGATAGAGAGGTGAGCAGGAAACCATCCTGAGAGACAAAACAAGGACTGCACTAAATCCTGACACACGCTGCACGCTACTGGCGTGCCGTGTTGGCATGAATAATTCAACCCACCCAGTGAGGAGCATTGCGCGTCACTCTTACTTACCCTCTATCTCTCTCGGTTGCTCTAATTGGCCCTAAAAACCTGTGATAGTGGGTACAATAAACCGATAGCATAAATTAAGGCACACTGCTAGAGCGTCCGTCTTGGCGTCCAAGCACAACATCCACTGTAACAAGCTCGTGGCGTTGCCGTGATCGTTTGCCTGTCTGTCTGGTGAGTTGATTATGGTTCGGTAAAGGCACAAAATTCTCAAGCACTCAGACACTTCAACACATAAGCAAACAAAACATAACACAGTCAAATAATCCATACGAAAGGTATCCCTATGGCTGTTCAGGAAAACCATAGGTCCAATGGGGTCTGGGTGCTCCCCATTCCAGACGTTCATGGCACAGCGCAACGTGTGAAATTTTCGGACATAATTGAATACCGGCGAAATGATCCATGTGTGCGTACGTGGGGGAGTGGCTGGGTGGAAAAAGGAAAATAAAACCATCTCCCCGATAAGGCTCGCCACTCAATCATAGAGGTGCCACCATGTGATGTTTGATGGTCTGACAAATGGTAGAAATTGTCAGATACGTTCCTGTATCAATTTTCTTCAACAAGATCGACCCAGCTCAAAGAGTAGCGTTACGCAGAAATGTTCAACTGCGAGAAAAATTTCTTCCAGCCTAAATATGCATCCCAAACCTCGGGCCGTGAGAGAAAATGAGAGCAAAAGGAAGTTCGTCTCGATCGTAAATAAAAATTTACGACAATTTTCAAGAGAACCTGTTTATGACACCCGCAGTTTATTGTTTCGGGACGTTATTTGTCTGCATTTCGTACGCCGGCATGCTTCATGCTGGTGAAAGATGATACGGTGCTTTCAAGCGGTAGCAGAGCGTGGGCAAACCAAATGAACACGTTCGCTCAATGTCGATGGCGTACGCGTCCCAAATGAAGTGTCACTCTCCATAGGCGTTACGTTTGTGTTTACGAATTTCCACAACGCCTGTTGGTATTTTCCTTTGCCAGTGAGCTACCATTTGGGAGCTGCACGTCCCGTAAGAGGAACGCTATGTATTGCTCGTCAGGTATTTTTACGACCCCATCGTATATAGTTGCTCTGCATTCGGAAAAGCACGGTCGTAACTGTTTGTCAACTTCATCGTACTAACCCCAATGATTTTCTTCTGCAAGAGGATAAGAGATTGTGTCGGGTAGCATGTTGAACTATAGGAAATAGCTCACAACAGTAAAGCAAAATCAATGCGACTGGTGATCGACCCAAATTTCTGATAAAGGATTTTTTTTTATATGCTGATACTTTCGCACTGTTGTTTGTCGTATCACTTACTTTTCTATTTTATTTCAATTAACGTGGATATGCTTACTGCTCATAAATGGCCTGACACTATCGAAGGCAATTTGTTCGAAAAACAACAAGAAAAGTGGAGCAATAACTAAATTAATAGGATTTTCTTTCTAAATGCTCAGTTGATTTTGCACCGAAAATCCATTAAAGTTTGTTTAAATCTTCATTCTAATCACAACCCCTTCGCTCAGACTAGTCTTAATAGCATACACAAAAAAACACCACATTTAGCAAAAGCCTAACCGTCATTTCCGTGTCCCATTTAACCGCGCCAGCATTACAAACTACTTAATGAGCAACTTCTTTTCTCACTATCGTACCATCTCAATTCCGCCCGACTTGCTAATTGCTGCTAAAAGAAACTTATTTTCTTGTACCATTTATGCGCACGAAACTAGCAACCGAACCCTGGTGGGACGATAAAAGTCCACTGCAATAAATAACTAAGCTGGAAAGTTTTAATAAATTTCCCACTTTTCATCACCACGCTCCGTGTATCGGTTCGATCTATGGACAATAGCGAGGGCCGTGAAAATATGGCATTCATAAAGCTTTCGACAATAAAAAAGGAAAACAACTGCAGCTTATGGATGCACTATGGTTCACATTTTGTAACAACCGAGTGAGAAAGAAGCCTCCCGCTAAAGGATGGTATCGGTTCCGCGTTGTTTAAAATTCTATCAATGTTTTTCTGGCTCTTGCTGGCACGGTTGCTTTGGGCTGATCATAAACAAAAGGCTTCGACAGGTAGCCATGATGCATCGTAAGTGCACTTGGAACGTGCATCAGTGAGCCAAGAGTATGGAAAATTATCGTCGAAGTTATGCTTTTACTTTGACTTCGTTCGTAAGTTCAAGGACACCACCGGCTTCCTCTTATAATCGTCAGAATAAACTTCACCAATATTCTATGCGGATAAAATAATGAAAATGAATCTTTAATTACTTATTATATTTTATTCATTGAATGAGTATGGATGGGAAATAAAAGTTAAAGACAGTTCTAATAACATTACATTTTTGTGAGATTTTCTTATTTTTGTTATTCAGCCGTTGAATTTAAAACAAAATTCAATTAAAAAAATTCATTATTTTTTAATTATTCAACATCATCTTTTAAACTGTAAGTACTTTCTACAAACACTTTAAACTTTAAATCTAAATTTCATATGTTACAGTAAATCTCGAATAGGGAACGTTTACGAAATTTTCAACTAGGATTTTTCATATGACCCCGTACGTACGATTGATTACTCTGTACCAGGATAAAGTACGAATCATGGCAGTTATAAAAAGGAAGCCAAGTTCCTCGAGGATGTAGGGCATTAGGAAAAGACGAAGAAAAAGTTTAGAAAGTTATTTTTTTTCTTATTGAAATGATTTTACCAATTTGCTATCTGATTCAGTCGATAATTCTTTGTTGAGCGTCTTCCGATGTTGATATTATCTGGAATTTATGATTAGAGTCATCCGAATCGCTTAGCAAAAGTTTATTTCTTTTTCATTCTCCACCCATATGTTCTAACATTTTTATTATCTTAAATGTGATGCTCTAGTGGTTTGTCGTGTACAGTGGCCCCATAAAAAGAGCAATACATTGCTTTATTCGTTAAATGAGACATACATTCATAATAACGATCATAATGACAATCTCAAGATTACGTCATATAGAAATCAAATATTTATTAATCATATCAAACTCTCCATTTCAAGCACATTTTATAAACTAATTTCAATATATTATCAAAGAGCCACAAATTTATCAGAGCACATTCATGTAACGTAAGTTTCTCTAGTTAATTAGAAGTCTTAAAATGTCTACACCTATTAAATTTAACCTCTTAAAATTTAGTTATGTAAAAGACGGATGTAGTAGTTATTCACTATTGAATATTAAAATTAGTTACCAATAAACATAGTTCTATTGTGAACAATTAGCTGCAAATGTTATTTTCTTTTTGAATTTCATTTTCTACTCGATCAAAATAATTTAATAGTTTAAAAGCATCTAATCAGATTGAATGGAAAACTGCTACCCGTTTGCCGTAAAGTACCATTCCTGTTCA
This sequence comes from Anopheles culicifacies, assembly GCA_000473375.1. Classification (NCBI taxonomy): domain Eukaryota; kingdom Metazoa; phylum Arthropoda; class Insecta; order Diptera; family Culicidae; genus Anopheles; species Anopheles culicifacies. The sequence goes on from AXCM01000147.1 coordinate 96,665, forward strand.
GGAGAAAAATTGTATTTCTATCGGTCAACCAAAACCATCCAAAGGCGCTGTTCCATCTTTCTCAGTACATTTTACAATGAAGACCAAAACCTTAATAAACCAAAAACATAAAAAAAAAACAACTTAATAAACCATCCTAGAGTTTTGCATAGCACGGAAAACGCTGCCTAGCCAGTGAATGAAGCTGTTATTCAATCGCCGCACCAAGCACTGAATTGTGCATTGTTCCCGAAACGATGTTTAATTATTTCCTGCTGTCAGTAAATGAACTAAATTACGCCTGTTGGCCATTTCCCTTCAACTATGCAGGATTATGCTCTTCCACCGATGCAATTGCACTTCCCAGGCACTCGGCTTGACGGATGCACAAAGCGCAACCGAAGGGAAATTTCATAAAAATGAAATTGAAAGAAAAACATTCGCGCAACAAAAACCCCGCACACAAATGACGTTTTCTTACTTGCTGGCTCCTTCCCAACCCGCTCGACTGTGGACACACTAGCACAAGTGTCGCTAGTTTTTCATCACAGCACTCGTGCGGATCATATTTTTCCCTCTTTCGGCTTTTCCTGGCCAAGGCCCGGCGAGTGTCGCGGCGCTGTCTTTGGACGAAACTTTCTGGCGTCCGTTGAAGTTTATTAATTATAGTTTTACTTTCTGCATCTTTCCATCCTAACGCGTCTGCTTTGGCTGAATGCACGCGGCAAGATTGATGGCTCACCGTTACTGTCGCAGCAAATGAAGGCGTTAAACCGGGCTTGAAACGGACCTGTACCAGTAGCAGGATAGTTTTAATGAAGTTTGACTAAACGCTTAGGTACAATTTTCAGCCTCAGTGAAGATAGAGTATCATCTCCACCTAAGAATTGATGAAAAAGATGGAACGTTAATAAGGCTTTTAATAAAAAAACAATATTATTCCACCTTAATTACAACAGCTACGTTTTCTATTTTTAAATAGACCAAATGTTCTACATTCTGAAGCCATACTACCTGTACCAGTGTTCTGAAGAAATCATTAACATTAATATGTTAAATGCATTGACGAAGCTTAACAGAACTATAGACAAAAGAAGCAAGTGAAAACAGCAATAAAAATAGTACTATTTCCAATTCCAAGTCACTAGGTCAGAAACAAACGGAACTTTTCGCAAACCATTGTTCAATGCTCCAATAAACTATCGATCAAACGAACTGCAATCAGCATGAGTAATGGATAATCAAAGCGATGATTTTTACACTTCGGCAATCCATTTAAATTCAAGCGGTATTGCACCACTGATCGCAAGAAACTGCATCACAACCAGAAAGGAAACGCCATTCCATTCATCTCAAGATGTGCTGAACAATATGTGCAGACGAACAACTGCCCTTGGCCGTATCTCAGTTGCAATGATGAACAATTTCCGGTCAGAAATGGGACTTTTAGTGCGAAGATGAAGGCATAAATCATTCGCTTCGATGCACCAGCGTTGGTGCAGTCCGGATGCATAGACGCTTCGCAGTACGCTATCTTTAAAAGCATCTGCCACAGTGGTTTTTACTTTATTCTGAATAGAATACATTACATTTACATTACATTGTATTTTGTTAGCTATTTTAATCTCGCACTAAAGCAATACTAAAACACTTTTTTTACCAAACCACCATCCTAATGTTAAGTAATGAGTGTCATTGTTTACTTTCTTGCAATGTAGCACCCTATAGTTCTCGGGTGTTTTTTGAAATATTATCCATGCAAACCATCTACAAATATACGGAACACAATCATCATTATTGGATCAGCTGCTCTAATCTGTTATTTATTTTTTAGAAATCTGACAACTTGACGTCGTCTTGGCACAATATTGGAAGCACTTTAAAACAACCGTAACACACATCAACATATGTGTGATACATTCCTGTAGAGTATATCCTTTCCAATTGGTAGCATCCTCAGAGGTAAAAGCTATTTGTGCTAAAACAACTGTTCCACTTCCCGTGGAGAAACAAACCTTTTTGTGTAACCTTATTCCAAATTCATGAAAGCGTTTGCCGCAGAATAGTAAGTAAGTCAAGCTGCCATTGTGCCTTTTGGGCACCCCGACAACACAACCGATAGCATCACAACGCACATCAACACAGACAGGTGTGCTAACATTTTCCTAACAGAAACAAATCTAATCACCGTTACCGCGCTCAAGTGCAATTGGGATACCACAAACACGATTCATGGGAAAATTGTTTCTCCTGACGGTACCATCTAGCGATAATTAGCATATGGCTGCTGTCGGATTTCTCTCGCGCTTCCCGGTAGCTAACATGGCCATGGTTAAGCAGCTGCTAAATTGTGCTGCCTACCAAGCCACAAGTAGAATCGCCATTGTTTACACAACCGTTATCCAAACAGCATCACCTGATCCGGAGCTCTCATGATTATTATAATTACAATGTATTTGCCTCAAGTGGAAACCGTAGTGCTATATTGTTTGTCCTACTGCTACAACTTTCATTTACGACAGGTTAACTAAATCTGTTCAACAAACTATTTCAATTATTAATAGAAATCTGTTAAATATAGAATGTACAGGAAAATCTTCTGTTACTTTCGCACCGTTTTAGTTTATCTTCCTAATCGCATATTAATTTATAAGGCCTATCATATCTTCGGAACTTCCTTCATTCATCATCACTTGAAAATCTCATCGATGGTTCGCTAAAGGCATTGACATAATATTGACAATGACATGCAAATAACAACATTGACATGCGTGTTTTGTGAAAAGAACTTTTCAATAGCATCTGAATGTTCGAAGGAAGAAATTAAATGATCATTAGAATAGTCCAACGGACAACACCCAGAAAGGTCAATTATATTAATTGAATACTTTAAAATTATTTCGTTGCCAAATCTAAGATTGATATTTTGCACGATATTTGGGGCATGGGATAGGATCTGCAGTACAGCTTTGATAAAAGCGGTTTCGCTACTGCCTCGATCAATCTTTAATTTCAAGAAAATCCGTCAATAACATAAATATTTAGTGTTTATAACAAAAAAAAACAATCCCAAACATAGTTATACGAATTGTTGCTCAATCTCATAAATCAATAGGACAGCATATATCATTTAAATCAAATAAAACATCTGCATAATAGAATTTCAAACCACTATACCACGAAAAGAGCGGTCCAATGGCCGAGGCGATGACGGTGCTGGTCTCACATGGCCGGGGTTCAATACCTTTTCGGAACGTTCCCCCGCAGTGAGGATTGACTGTTTAACTACGTGATATAATTAAGTCTCCTAATCAATCAATCATCAAACAACCGTTTAATCATTTTGCTCCAATAGTTTCCTAACACAAGAATCATGAAAAAGCTAAGTAAAATAGTATAATTATAATTTCAATAATATAGTGTTTACCAACGATATAAGTTTACACCCATTTAGAATCTTTAACTGTCGTTCTATACAAATCCTTGTGTTATTACAAGGAGTAACAAAAGTCCGCTCAGAATTATATAAAAAATCCATATTGCCAATAAATCAAATATCTTCAGCAGAAGCGACTTCTGCTTTCTTTAAGCAATTAGGCAAAAGTATGCCTCAACGGCTTTAAACAATTCGCTATTCAGAGGGAATTTATCACTACCATCTTAACTGCCAGCTAATCGATATGCTTAAAAAGGAAGCTACCACTTTAGTAATCGTAAACATTTTGTCAAAAATTCGATACCATCACTGATAAGAAGTGCTTTTGTGCCGTACGCTTTACCGTACACCCATCATTGACGACCATGGTTATCGCATTTTCTTCAACGTTATTGCGCCTTCCTTTGACTAATCGCACAAAGTGGACGTGCTAAAGACAAAACGTATCCTGTCCGTGCAACGCAACGTCTATGTCCGGAGCATCGCCAAAACAGGCTCAATCAATCTCCCGACTAGAAATCTTTCCCCGTCAAGTAACACAAACAGACAGGGCGCGTTTTTCTGCAAGTATTCCTCCATCCGCCTGAAAACCCGCCAATATTTGCCAAATGCCACAGCAACGGCATTTAAATTTGACAACGCCAGGCTAATCGTCGGTGGTGTTGGTGTATACGTGGGCTACACTAAGAAAACTCTGCTCCCCTGACTAATCAGTGCCTGCGAAACTAAGTCTTTCTACTAGTTAGGGTAGACAAGGAATCGGGAGGGATCTTGTGTTGTGTAGCGCCTATTCTAACCTTCCCAGTAATTGATGTCGTTGTCTTACGCCTGACGATGAAAACCGAAAGTTGAAGGCATCGCCTTTCCACGCAAAAGGGCGAGATGGCATCGAACGGTATTACGTTGATAGCGTTTGATTGATGGATGGAACAGAGTAGATCGATGTTTGCTGGAATGGGGTACTGGGGGTAACCTCCTTTACGGCTGCGTCACGTGGAGAATAAACAGTTTAAGAGAAGTATTTTACTCAAGCACTTCCGTTCTTGGTGCTGTCGTCTTGTGGCGATATGATCGACAAAACACTCGAATTGCTCATCTTACAAGCAGTCTCCAATACTGTGACTTCTTATCGTGCTCTTCCATTAAATTTGTAATTTACCTCTAGCTTTCAGTTAGAATCATACTAACAAGCACCACGCGGCACAACATATCAACAGTGTTTGATAATATTTCATCTCAATGTAAGATTAATGTTGCATCCATTTAAAAGTTGCACGTCTCGTGGATTTTCCTCTGCCACAAAATTAAAAAATAAACGTTACAAGGTGAAACTCAACCGCTAGTTTTTCATTCATAAATTTCCCTTGAGATCAGTTTCCTCAGCCCTTACTATTAAGCTTAAGAAACTTTTATCTGAGAAGCGAGTGTACTAATGCGAAAGTGAGTTGTAGCTTTGCATCTGTAGCTTTGAGATGTAGCAAGCATTTTATTTAATAAACAAAAAAAGAAGATTTAAAAAATGGGCTTAGATAATAATGTATTATATAAATTAACCTCTTGCCAATAATTTACCCGCCCAGTAAACTTTGCTGGAACTGAAAAATGATCCTATTATTCTTTAGCATTACCATGGTCTGTTTTGCATTGTATTTTTTTCGTTTTATGGAACAAATATATTTTGCCGTTTAATTTATGCCTCACAAGGCAAACGACTTTTGTATAATACATGCTATACGCTAGTTTAAACTAAAATATCGATCGTTAACGGCTGAATTATAAAACGTCCATGATATCTTTCGCATTTTTTACAAAATTATCAAAATGACTTTAAAGAAAAACTCACACACCCAAACAGATTCTTCGGCTCAGTTAATAATAGTTCACAACAGGGTTCCACAAGAACCCTGTTACTTCAACCCCTTCATACTCAGTTTCTCCTACGTTGTACGTTGTCATCATCAGAGAGCACGCATGGTTGGGACCACTCTAAAAAGGTTTCGAACTCGTTGCGCAAACCTGCAATCCCCTTGTGTAATTGAACCCTTATCAGAAACCAATTTATGAGCCGGTTGACTGCTACCACCACCAAGGCCTCCAACAACACACGGCAAACAAAAATTGCAATGACGGCTTTTTGCAAGCAATTCCCCAACTGCCATCTATCCTATTCGTAGCTAGCAGGGAGAAACTAAACAAGGGATAAAATCCTTTCAAACCAAGCAAACGAATGTTGAGCAAACGAGGAGTTTTCCCAACCTAAAATCCACACTTGGCCATAGGTAGGCCTGTAATATTTTCCAGTAAAATGATCGTTTTGCTCCAAAGCATCGCCTTTTCATTCTAATAAAAGCTGCAACAGTAACGTGGTAACGTGAAAAAAAATAGTTAGTTTTTGAGGTAAACTCTAACCTTACTAAACAAGAATTTCCACTTACCGGTTGTTCGAATTTGCTTACATTTTTCCCTACGATTACCTTTTCAATGTGCTACATGAAAGTAGAACAAGCCACAAATTTGGTTGAAGACTGTACCGTACGTTTTGCAGCACATTTTGGTGATAATAGAACGTCATATATCTCAAACAATGCGCACAGTCTAGTTAACGATCGTTTTTCCCTCTCCAACAGGAATCCATGTGTCCTTGAAATTCAACCACTTTAGCTCCCCATTAAACCACAATTGCTAAACGGGTGACCTTCTTACGAGCCCTCCACGCCGGTAGCAGAATCTGTTTCAATTAACTTCAAAACCAAATGATTTATGCAAAACGAGTCTGAACACCCGTCCGACGCCCAAGACCGAATACGTACGGATGCCTTTCTGCACTCGAAAACATTAAAATATTCCATACCCCTGACAACCCGGGGCTCATCACGAAGATCCCGGTGCAGTCCTTTCCCAATTCCCACCTAAACGATCCCAGCAGTCTTTAAATTAACCAAACCGTCCTTGTCCAATGGGACAACGCACAAAGTATGCGTGAGTGTGTGTATTGAAAGAGTGAGACGCAGTCTAGAAAAGGGCAAGAGAAAATGGAAATTCACCACCAACCCTCCGGACGGCCGCACCATGTGTGAAGCTTGGTTATTTATACGACATTGGCCAAGATTTATGAACACAGTGCGCCATTTTGAAGGTAAATAGCAGCTCCGATAACTTCCTGCATCTTGCACCGACGGCCACCCAACGTAAAGTGCTGGTATAAAACTATTCTTTGATTTACGACCTCCTCTGAGCTGTCCGTACAGTACCTGTACATCCGATACGGGCTAACCTAAACGGCGTCCCCGTTACGCCCCGTGATTCCTACTCGCACAAGAAAAGTCAAAACACTGTCGAAGTGTTGTTGGAGTATTATGGTAGTATCATCAAAGAGCCCACGTACCACTATTATTGATGCTGTTCCTCAAGAAGGAGGAGACGTAAGGCGCTGAAAGCGACAGAAAGGACACTTACCGGAAATTATCGAAGGATGTTTCGTGACGCAGGAGCAGAGTATGCAAAACCTAAGAAATTACGGAAACCAACGTAGATCATTGTGGTGCTTGCGATCTAGTGTCCCATCGCAGGCCGGCACTATAGCAACCGAGTCGTTTGCAGTCGGCATTAATGTTGTTGAGCTTTAAATTTAAATTTACGATGAGTGCTTTCAGGTCACTTTCATTCATCCGTTCGCTTTTGGTCGTGCCATTCTTGGGGCGAACAATTCCTAGACTTCCTGTCAGCTTTTACCGTATTTGACATTGTTCCAGTTGACAGGCGGAACCCCAAGTGCGAAAAGGAAACAGTCCACCGTCTTGGTAGCCAGTCCGGTACCGGTTTCTGTTCCTGCAACCGGTTTGCATGAATGATGCGTTTTTGCTACACAAATCTCTGGACTCTTCGGCGGAGAGTAGGTTTTGGTTTACGGCTGGATATGGCTGGAATGACGGTACATCTTCTCGGACAATTTGAATGTAGGTTCGCTTGATCAGTCTTGCTATTGCGGTGCTCTTTCGTATGGTACGTTACGAATACATACGATACAGTTGCCTTATCAAAGAGCGATATTTATGTTTCCAAGTTCGTATGTAGCTAACCCTAATCCTCAATTAAAATCGAGTTGCATGCTCATATCAAAATGGATCAAAAGCATTTTGAGTTCGTATGATGTTATGAGAAACTATAGCGCTTATGTGCATTCTTTATTTAAAGGTGAGCAGCTTCCATCATGCAAGACAACTCCATTATCCGTTATGAAGTATCGAACTAAACTAATAGCTGGCTATAGTTTTGTTTCACCTTGATTGGATTCATTGGTTCCTCCAAAACCCCTTTGATTTACTTGCAGTAGCACTGGCAGTAGCTCAAGGTATAGGGAGGATTTTGATTTCACGGTCCATTGAAACGGAAATGCCGATGAGTGATCTTCTCACCATAAAAAGAAACGAAAAAGTAAACCGCCCAAATCCTTACCACCCAGCAACGAGTGTTTGAGGAATTGTTTCTCCATGTTTTTGGGTGACGCTGCGTGTACGTGTATCAGCGTGCATGTGTCTACATACAACGCTTCAGTCAACAACAACCAACTCGTAGTAGCATCAGCGTCGATCGATTGAATCGAACCTTTTATCGGGATGGGGTTTATCGATAGAATGGAACTTGAATATACTACGGACGGAGATTGTGGAGTGGATGTAAAAGGAAATAAACAAACAGAAAAAAAACACATCGAACCACATACGCTGGATGATCCTGTTCGTAGCCGGAACGGATGAGTGATCATGGGCTCAAACTAATCGAAAACTGTGATTAATTTTGTTCAAGTGTTTAGATCGAAAATAAGGATACACCCTGGCACTCTGGGTTTTGTTGGGTACCGTTTACAGTCCCAGGTGACAATGCATTTGGTCTCTGGTCACAGGATTCTCTTGTGTCATATACGCTTGTTTGTCGCTGTTTTTATGTACCATTTGGCAAAGTTTCAACTAGTTTAATTTTTATATAAACAATAAACAATACTAACCGTTGGTAGTTGAATAAGAAAAACAAGTTTCGTGTTTCCAAACATCGACAAAGGCTAATTAAATAACAATTTTAATTATTAAACAGTTTTTGAAATTATATTCGATACATAGTTATTTAGAGAGAATCGGTTGCAGAAATTGCAAATTATCTCATGACCATGAACACTATAGACCAACGGATAATATCGAGGAGGATCTTAACTCAGCTGAAATTAACTCCTGTTTTGAGTAACAAAAAGTCCTCAGAAAATATTATCATAATCTCGCAGCTGTATAAATGGAAATGTATTCTCGGCAGTGTACAAACGATATTCTTTTAATGCATTTAAACAAATTCTTTTTAATTTTACATTTCACCAAGAACAAAAAAATATTGAAGTATAGAGAAATATTTAATGGGTCAGCTTTCTCAGTAACAGTATTCATAATCTTCATGTTTGGCATAGGAACAAAATATAATCTTAAGTTGCTCTCATTATCAGGAAACAGATGAACTAATGTTACACTTACAATGGGGCATCTAACGCTAAGTGGATTAGATGGTCGCCAAGGGCCCTATCGGCTAAAGCTCCCGAAGAATAAAGCATGAAAGCACCGGAGCACGTTTCAAATTCCCAAAGCACGTTCCAAGCGTTAAGAGCCATCTTCAAAAACGTATCTAGTCTCAATATTACATATTCTTCTTTTGAAAGTCCATAGATCGTCCTCGTTTGAGAAACTCGTCCCCCAACGGTTTCCAAGATCCAAGGTGCATTACAGGAAGGGGCTCAATCAATTAATGTCCACGGTACGTAGACGAATAGGAAAATCATACAAAATGTTTAATTCTTCATAAACTTCTTTCTGCATGCATTTCACTTATTTTATAAATTGTATAAAACTACCTGTACCAACAAACTGCGTTACGTCCAATATTTTGTATCGCATGTCATGTTATAACACAATACCTGTATCTGATATTTATAGCGTTGCTTTTGATATTTATAAATCGCTTGAACATATTTCATTGTCGCTTATTCTTCTTCGATGGCTCTACAACCTCAAGAGGTCTTGGCCAGCCATTTCTGGCTTCCGTGACTTGAATGTACCCGCAACTTCTTCTTCTTCTCTGGCTCTACAACCTCGAGAGGTCTTGGCCTGCCATTTCTGGCTTCCGTGACTTGAGTGTACCCGCAACAGGATAGTCAGTCCTGCGTACGGGGGAACGGCCCGAATGGGATTCGAACCTCGGTCCTGTCCGTT
>KI422502.1:0-20465 GCA_000473375.1 Anopheles culicifacies
AAAATGGCAACGGCACGCTGGTGCACCGCAAAGAAATGAAGTTCTTTAATTGTGGTCGGATTCTTCCCAAATACCCTCTTTACGACCACAAAGTCGGACTAAAGTCTTATAATTTTATTTTGTTCTATTATCAGACTCTGCGGTCTTAAAAGGAAATTGGTTTTGAAACATGCTATTTTATATCATATTGATAGCGGAAAAGCGTATACAACAACCGAATTTATTGAAAAATTTCGTGCGTAGTTGTGCGAAGTTGAAATAAGTGTGATCTTCAATTAATTAGCCTAAAAAACTATACTAATTACATACAAATTATGACAAAGTGCGGTTTGTGTCCCAAAGAAATCGTAAGTCAGAAGTTTTAAGAAAATATGAACAAGAGTGTGATACTTCTGGTGTCATTGCAGCTGCTGTTGTCGGGCGGCATTGGACCTCGTCTTTCCACACGCAGTGGCTGCTACACGGGGTGGCAATGGAGCTCGTCACGTCCATAACGTCGTTGCTGCAAACAGGATGGCATGACCCCTCGCTCTACCTGTACTCTTTGGCTACAGGCGTCCTTGAAAGTTAGGCTGCAACCAGGCGGCATTGGCTCTTCGCTTTCTCCTGATCGTGATGTCCGTATCGGAAGACGGCATGGAATCTCGTCCCCTTTAGCGTACGGTGACTACAACCAGACCGGGATGTCACCTCGCCCGCTGAACTGATGCTGCGGCCAGGGCTGCTTTCCAGACCGCAGTTTGATGACATTTGGCATCGCCGGGCAGTGTGTCCGGATGTCTCTATGGTCTCCATGATGGACTATATTAGTTTGTGTGTGCAAAGATTGTGGTTAAAAATGTTCCTTGTGGTGCGTCATGCACGACTGAACGAAAAATAATAAATGACGAAGATTTTTAACGAAAGTTTCAATATTTTGAATTATTTCATGCCAACGAAAAATTAATTGGAATGGGTCTGAAACTTTTCATTGCCATAAAATTAAATATTTCATTTTATGGTAATTTTTACTATAATTATCGCTTGATTTATTTCACGCACCAAGTCTTAAAATTACTGCTGTAAGTCTTTCTTTAAGTCCTTATATACGACTCCGTATATCCATCGTAGTGGGGTCGGATATCGTGATTTGGCTATTTGGGACAAAATGATGCATAATGAAATGTAATCCTGGCGAAACAACTGTTGGTATATTTATATTCATATGACTACACACTCAGTCCCGTTAGCTTTATATTTTATTCTAATTCTTTTTCATAGGTATCACATCAAGTTAAATCCTTTTTTATCTGTCAATTTTAAATATGGTTATGTGCAATTTGCTTTGTTAGAGTATAGATGTAAATGGTTGTATATGAGCGATAGTCAGGTTGCTTTCAATTAAACAATCGAGTACAGCATTCCTTCTTTCATTCACATTTCATCATCTTAGTGCAAATCGTTCAAATACGCATTGAAGATATGCCTAGGCGATGAAGAGAGAAAAGTAGATGCGTTTGTTTTAATTCATTGTATAAGTGTAGCTAATATCTTGCTTCCAAAAGAGTTGGTGTATGTCACATATGCGTGTGTAAATAAATCAAATGACCATACATGAATATATCTATAATTATCATATAGCATTAACTCTCTCCAATTGCGGTAACATCGTTATTTTACATTGTTACATTGTACATTTGCATTAGATTTCTTCAATTACTTTGATACACTGTCACTCCGAACAAGGTACGTCTTTTGAGAAAAAGCGATTTATTACTTGAGAATTGAGAGATTTATACGACACACTTACACATTTAGAAGAAACATCGAAGCTAGATTTTTAAAAAGATCTACGATCATGATTTTCGAGAACATTTGCAGCTTTCGCATGGGTTGGTTAATATAATGACTGTTCGATTCGGATTAATGCTTTCTATCAATTACTCTACTTACAGTTATTTATTATTTTACAGTTGCAAAGTATTACCAACATGATCAAGTACCGAATCTATATTTAAAAATTATGACGATCGGTCGAGCTCAGTCACACAGTCAGTCGATCTACGAGACACGAAGTTGCAAGATGCACAATTAAGAATTGTAGCCTCTTGTAGTTTTAGTTTATTATCCTAGTCCATCAATTTGATATGTTCTTTCTATTGTAGAACGGAAAAAGAAAGTCTGCAGTGAAGTAAAGCTAAATTACATAGCACACGTGAAGGAATATCGCAATTTCTATTTGTGTTTTCTCCTTCTTCTTGTATGGCTCTACAACCGCGGGAGGTCTTGGCCTGCCATTTCTGACATTCCGTGACTTGAATGTACCCGCAACAGGATAGTCAGTCCTGCGTACGAAGGAACGGCCCGAATCGTATTCGAGCCTCGGTTCGAAGGCCGGCGCCGCTTCTCCTCGGCCACCGAGCCGCCCCTATTTCTGTTTGTTTGGTCCAAACATATTGATGTTTATGAATAAATAAGAAAAACTGCAGTCGAATGACAAACGGATGGCATTTGCTCTTTGGAGTTTTAGTACCCTTATGGGTTTTCTGGTAATTTCAATTTGGTAACATCACCGCTTAAAAGACATTTCAGTTTTGTTCTCAATTTCTTAAAATTTCATCAGAGCGTACGAATTTCATTATATTCAAATAAACTTTTCTATCATCCTGACAGAAATTACTTTGTGCTCTAGAACTTGAAAAAAATGCTTATTAAATGTATCTTTTCCGTTACCTTCTAGCTATATTGCAAATGTATAGAGACCGATTACGATACCCTTCTTGGTTTAACATTTAAACTTTTACACAGCAATATTTCATTCGAACGAAATATAACTACAAAATTTCAAAGGCGAAAAAAAAATACAAAATTGAACAGGCGAGTATTTGTTCTGTTACATGCCTGAAATCGTTACACTTCCTTTCCATTGAAAGCACTAACTCATGATTATTCGCTTGAAATACAAGCTTCAAGTTTTTCACTGGATATTATAGGCTGTACTTGGCGGTTTGGTTATGATGCGTTAATTTTGTAACGCAAATTAAAACGACATACGGCTTGCGGCACAACGGCTTTAAAGGCGTATAACTTAAAACATACCTACACGAATTGCATTTGCTAACAACTGTTGCGTTGTCTTTGTACCAACGCATTCGATGGTAAGCTTTGGAATACCTTCACTTTCAACTATTATTACAGACACTGCAATAATTTCCTAATACTACGGTATTGCACCTAAACCAAAACATTTATGTGGTTTCGAGAAAGATTATAACGTTTTTGGTAGTTTGGTACGGTTACTATACCGAACTATTATAATTTAATTCGTTGTATCACTAACTCTCACACAGATGGAAGCCAGTTACCTACTGAAGTAAAACAAAAACCAGGGGAAGAATGAAATTTTCAGTTGAATAGTGAACAAAAATTGTGAGTCTTTTTTCAAAAAATTTTAAAATATGGAACAAGAATAGAATAAACGAAATATTAAACAACCGCTTGCGTACAGTTAAACGAATGCATGTCGAGCTGCGTATATTCAAGACCATACAAAACCATACATAACGCATAACAACATAAAAGATGCTAAAATGAAGAATAGTTATATTTTACAGTAAAAGTGTATCGCAATAGAACAAAAGCTTTCATTATCTTTGACTTTTTCCGGTACTACTCGTTACTACTGCATCACTATCACTCACATTATTTATGTAGTACATTAGTTATTCTCTACCTTATTATCCATTTGTTTTTACTTTCTTTTCAATTTGATTGTGTGACGTATTATCATGTTTCTGATATCTAGTTGCATTTTCTTGCAGTCATATTTACTATTAATCATTCCTACTTACTAATACGTCACGGCATGCTAATTAACCTTGTTATACTACACATGAATGGTATGTGATCAGATAATGTCAATATCTAGCTTTTATGTAAAACTAACTTTTTCATGAGCTGAACTAAACCAACTGTTGATATATCTGGTAAATAAAAACAAATAATCGAAACTTTGTCGGCGCTCGATTCATCACTTCTGTGCTATAGCTTGCTCGAACCTCATAGTTCGTGAACTAAAGACTATAAATGGGACAAAGTATAAAAAATGGGCCGTACTTACAAACGAACGCAGGCTTGTTTGATTTTTTTTATCTTTTCAAAAGTCTAGTAACCTTACATATTATAATAAAACAATCCTTTTTTTAAAGTATCATCGTAAGCTTTAACTATAATACAATATGATCACGTGAGGAGTGTATTTAATAATTAAATAATTTATAAGCTTTAACCCGTTACAATGCGTTTTTTAAGTTATTTCGTATGAGACGAAGAGAGTGTATAATTTCAATAAATAGAAATAAAAAATAAAAGAAAGCAGCCATAAAAACTATTAACCAAAGTGACAACTGAATAGTTTGACAATTATTATCACTATTAGGCGTGTATTAGACTTTTTCTAAAAATCATTTTTCGGCTATGCAGTAAACATTTTCTTTGCTAAGTAACGATCCGTTGATTGATAGGATAAATGCATCATTTTCGATTCAAATCGTTGTTGAATGCGTTCCAGTTTAAATGTTCCGTTTGCTTGAAATTTACCTCTATTTTTCCCCAAATGTTAATGTAATTTGATATAGAAACCCCACTCTCTCTCATTCTTGCAATAACGATGCAACGATTAGTGGTTGAAGCCGTCCTCATATTCGCCAGGATTAGTAGCGTTGCCTTCCTGCAGATCATCAGTCCCTCCACGTAAACAATTCAACCTGTACTAATTGACGTTCGCCTTGCGTGATCCACGTGGTTTGATCGTTTCTGAAATTTGCCACATAGCGTCCTCGTCCAAATAGTACTCGAAATTATCGAAGAAACCAATGATTCTATCATTCTTTTTAAACGGATATGACCTGCAAAACGATAAAAAAATATTTAAGAAACGGCTATTTAAATTTTATGTAATGTGCTACAAACCCTTTCTTGAAACGCTTCATGTTCACCACGATATGATACTGTTGCCAACGCTTCGAAAAGTTTGTCGAACCGTCCGGCAAAAGATCCGGATTGCCAATGTGAACAAATGTGAGATCTTGCAACACGAGCCCACTGATAAATAAAAGAAAAAATAAAATTAAACATTTTTGTACGTATTTTATAACCCAACGATGTTCTTACATGTACGGGATACAGGGGGGGATTGTTTCGGCCAATGCTTGTCGATAGGCTCTAAAACTAGAACTGGAATCGATCAATGCACAGTACTCCTTTAAACCTTCCGTAATCGTTTTATGCCATTCCAACCTGTAAGCGATCGAAGATTAAATCACTGAACATTTTGATGTTTGTGAAGACTAACCTTCTAATTGGAGCTGAATCTAGTGCGGACAGCAGTGCTAGATATGAATTGTAATTATTAATTTTTCGTAAATGTTTCATAATTTTTATAAACTTGATCACGTGTTTCTCCCTATCTTTGGCATCGTTTTGCGACAGTATTTGAGTACGAGCCCTATAAAGAACGAAGAAAATTTGTTTTTTAATTTTTTTTCATGCTAAAATAATCAGTCTACTGTTAGCATACCAATAAGACATCTTGTTAAAGTGCTCAGTGAAACGCGTCAAATTTGGAGACCGTTCCTCACATTGTTCTTGCGCCCATATCAAAACTTCCGGTATTTCGATCTTTTGGAACAGTTCCGCATCGAGCAGAGTCATTTGTTCAGCAATTTCAGCCGATTTTAGATCGAGAAGAGTCGGTGGTTGTGCAACGAGTGCCCTAGACGAAAGCGTCTGGACTGTCAATGACGCCTTCTGCTTAAAGATAAGTGCTTTCTCGATCAGCTTTACCCGAAGTAACTTGGCCATCGTCAGATGACCGGCACTCACTAACTGATAATCAAAGTTCATCAATATTACCAGCAATCGTTCGCTGAGATCTGGCGAGCTGAAAAGTTAAAAATTAAATAGAAAAAATTACCATCCAACAAACAATATGTGGAGTAATATATACTTACGTTAGATCATTCACGACCCGCACCAGCAGGGAGAAGGATTCTTTGGCGGCTTTCTGTTTCGCATCATTCATTTGACAGTGGTATACGGTGTAACGATGGGACAGCTTTTGGATTAGTTCCAGTGGCGAGATAAATGTGCGGAACGTAGTGATGAATGCTTCACCGTAAGCTGTGGGTTATGAAGATAGCGAGATTGACATGTAGTCGTAATGAAATCGGACACATTGCATCACTGCACTATGGTAGGTTATATATTGAACCTAAGTACATCAAATAGCAATTTTTAGTAACACAATTAGCTTTGGGTTTGTTTTCGAATGTGATGTTAAAACTGCAGGATTTTAAGATGACTTAAAATGATATTACCGCAACATTGATACGATTTTTTGAGCTGCGATGGTTGCCGTAGTCATTTGCTTTTTTGCATCATTTAAAAACATGCATTGACTGTTATTTGTAAATTATATAACTATTTGATCTAGATAGGTAATTAATACTTTTCAAGTTCAAATGGCCAAGCTAACAATATGGTCAGGACGTTATTACAGATATAACATTTCCGGAATCTTTTCATTTGTGTTGGCTTATCTAAAAATAAATGACTTATTATTTCACTCATCTCAAACCTTTGCAAAAAGGAACCAAAGTTTTGAAAAGCTTTCTCAACTCAAACTGTGTTAAGTTTTTCTCGCATTTGTTCATCGAGAAATAAGATGAATATAATTAAAATCAGTTTGCAGATCATATGTAGATTTTTTTTTTATATATTCTAGTTCAACTTCGAAATTTTCCAGAAATGGCTATACATTCTTATTTGAACTTGAGTAAAATGTGTACTTGCATAGCAAAATTTGTATTTTTATAAGCAGTTCTAAAAGCATTACGAAAAACGTTCAGATTTTTTGAAACATATGAAACATTCATTAACAGTAATGTCTTCACACCATGCATTAATTTGTATGAGTTTGTATACAACATAATCTTAGATTAAATATATGCATGAATTTTTTATTTATTTCGTTATTTACGGCCAGGCATGCATAAATTGCATGCCCATACATTATATTATAAATATTCTACAAGGTTGAGATTTTACTTAAGTTGGCGTGGAACAAGTTGAATTAGATATGAATCTTTCTACCTTTCCCAAGATTTTCTCAATTCAATTCTCAATAAATTTGCAAAACACAAATCTTAACATGTTAGTGGTTAAGAGTGTTTCAAACGTAATTCAATTGAATCAAATTTAACTTGCAACGGATACAAATCACACAAATTCCACCTCAGCTTGAGAATAAATTTAGAAAAAAATACCTCCTATCATTTTCCCGTAGTGCGGACTGAATAGTCAACTACTTAATTATCAAAAAAGCAAGCAAGCCATTATTGGCCGGCACGACCGATTGGTCGTAACGCTAAGCAAGGCTCAATATCTGCATTGCATGTTATATGTTGCAGCCATGTTATATGTTTGAGATTAGAGTACGGATATTTACAACATAAACAGTATAATTTGAATCATTAGTGATCTCGTTGTAAAATCTGTATTTATATATAAGTTATTAAACTGAATAAAAGTCTAAGAAAATAACTATATTCTATATTATGGAGAGGCTATCCATGCTAGAAATTTGAAAAGCATCAACGATTACCTATACAACATTCTTCTGATAAATTATATTTCATACAGTGAATAAGAATCATGCAATTTCGACCATCCACCAGCAAAACATGCAGTTTGAATTAAAAAATTACACATGGTTTTACTTATTTTAAACATATCGCTTATGTAACAGTACTATGTAATTGGTATTGGTTGCATTTGCAAGATGAAACCGCTTACCATCCTCTAAACAATCGTCTGTCAGTAATAATAGATAAAAATTTTTTAACGGAAATGAAGTAATATAATACACAGGTTAATTGTGAAGTTCGATTGTTAGACATGTCCGTAACCAGGAGTAATAAGAATCAAATGTGCAATAACAGTTGTTTGCAGCACATTATATGTGATGAAACAAAAAAGAAAAGAATACGTTGGCACATTCAATGATTAGGAAGCCACAAAGTAGGCGAAAAAGTAAAAAAAAGACACAACGCATTAAATGAGGGTGTGACTTGAACAAAATTTGTGATTGCTCGACATGTAGACAACGTAAAATTTATATTTGAGCTTTCGCATTAATTAGGCATTTTAAATGGTATACAGGGGACCCAAAAAGTAGTTGTTTACCGACTTATTCTACGCTGAAAGATTAATTAGGGAGGCTTTAGACATTGGACAGTAAAATGCACGACGAGGATCGATAGTAGGGCAACAAATTTACGCATTTGCATCTATTGTCTGTTAGTAAAATAATTCAACAACCATATAGTACCGTTCCAAAACTCAAAAACTGATTTTAACAATGCTCAAAAATTGTTCATCTATGTAGCTTGAGACGCATGTATGGTGGTTAAACTGCACACTGACACGAACTACCTGATTTAGTACTTAACAGATAGTTTTAAGACAACACATATTTATAGTTGAGATTACACTCGTAGCAGACAATCTGTGTCAAAGGGTTAAAAAGACTAAACCATGAACCATGCCGACGGAATTTTTGTGTTAAGCCTTTGGCGGGGCGGTCCCCATTTTACTGTCTGATGCGTATCGCGTCCCTAGTTGGTCTTTAAGTGAAAAATATACAGGTAGACGAATACTTTGTGGACTCACTATACATAGCGGAGGTGCAAGAAATACTACTTAGAACGAAAACGATTTGAACAGTTTTATGCTTACCGTCTGTGCTTTTCTGCACCCTGGTGGCATGTATAATTAAAGCATCCGGATGGCCACCCTTAACATCTGGACCGTCTTCATTTTCTTTTTTAAAGACGAGATAATTGCTCACATCTAGTTCCTCCATCAAATTCAGTGGTTGCTGCTGTTCCAGGATAGCTACGACGTTCTAAAATATATGTTTATGTAAATATGTGTACATACATTCGGCAAATTGTAACAATACTATAAATCCGTCCCTTATGAAATAAAAAAAAAATTACTTTTTATAAGCGAAAATATTGGAGAACAACATGAATTTTCTAATTTTCATACTTCGGCTATTCAGTATGGATATGATTGGGAGGTTAGATGTAATCCATAGTCTTCATCAATTATTAAATATCTCTACCCGAATATTTTCCCATAGTTATGACACATTTTTAAACATAAATTTAAAAACGCATCATTCGCGCAATGTTAATGCTATTAAGCATCATGAATGTGTAACGTCCATTGTTAGCAGAATTATAGTTGAAAAAAAAACTCAACGATTCAACCCATTTAAGCTAATCATGCTTTTGAAGAAAGAATTTAAACAAAATAAACAATAGTAAATGCACCTTATTATTCCGTCTAAATATGACCTCAACCTCGTCCCCGTCTTTGTTGTTGCGATCCTCACTGGTGTCGCCTGCCGGTAGTGAAGTGGACGATTCATAGATCATATCGCTAGATGGTAATACTGACAGCCCACCGCTACTACTGGTAGTTTTAGCTTTTATATGGCTATCGTTTAAATAATTATTAGAATCAACGTTATTGCTACTACTGCCGATATTGTTATTGCTGTGACTATGATTGGCAACGCTGACTAGAGTGTTGCTGCAGTTGCTCCGGCTAGTGACGATGGCCACGAGATTCGAATTGGAAACAGAGGATGAGCAACTGTCGCCCCCGACCGCAGGTGGTTTCGTGGTGGCATCGCACAAGTGCAGATAATCATCTTCAATTTTGATATTGTCTGCATTAATTCTTCTGTTAGGGAAGTTACTATTGTAAGCGGTTTGCTCTGTGACAGCAACGGGAGCGACAACACCATCACCAGCGGAAGAAATTGTTGTAGTAGTGCTAGTAGCAAAAGTGATGGTAGCGGACGTAGCATTGATATGGCTAATTGTCAAGGATGCATCTGTATCCGGTGCATGCGTAGCTTGTGATACCTTCGATGTCTTAGCGTCCAGCGTTTGATTGCAGCCAGCCGTTGGCCTAAGCCCAGTTCCAGATTGTGTTGATACCAATGACGTAGTTGATGGTGAGGGAGATGTGTTGATTGTAGCAGGAATTTGCTGTGATTGCTGGTGGTGATGATGTTGCATGTAATGGTGCTGATCTTGAAAAACTTTAGGACTGGCCGGAGGTGTTGATGCAATGCTGGGTGTTTTGCTGTTAATACGCTGACGCTTTGGTGGCAGAGCCGGTGGCTTCACGCTTACATTTGGTGAGTTTGGTGGTGACACCGTGCTTGGAGCAATACGCGATGGGGAAAGACTGAAATAATATCAATGATATAGCAAATCATTTTCATACTGTTGCATACAGGATTTTGAAATTACCTCATTGTTTGACTGAGCGAAATACTGTGATTACTCATGGTACTACTGGTGGATAGCTGCTCGCAGTGGGCCAGATTGTACGTATGTACCGAGTGGCGCATAAACTCTGACTGGTTCTGTGTGGCACTACCAAAGATTTCCATGTAGGCCATAACTGAAATATGAAAATCGATCATAAAAGATTAGGTCAACAATAATCGATGATCGGGTGATGGGATCAATTGGTTACAGGAGCTACGCATAACTCATATTTATGCCAACGCCTGGTATAACCAAACAAAAAAAAAGAACATGTCGTATCTACAGAAAGCGAACCACAGCCGAGAGAGCGATAGGAAGAATGCAACTTATTTATCCACAAACGAAAAAAGAAAGCGGATGACAATGGAATAAAAACTAGATATAATTTCTTTCGAGCAACAACAGGCAATAGATAACATAGTTGCAAACATAGAAAAATTGAATGAGTATTATGTATTGCATTATTTGGTGTGCTATGCCTCTATGACTATTTGGTATTATTCAGCTATTAATGTATAATTTAGTTAGTTTTATAGCTGGTTCAAACTGTGTTTTTTTGTGTATATGTGTTAAATTTTGACGTATTTGAAAACGATAAAAGTGTCATTATCATTATTCCTTCTACTATCTTGCTACCTTTCTGTCATGTGTGTGTATATCATCTACGTGTATGTTCGAGTTTATGTTTGTATGTTTAAAATAAATATCGAGTATATACGTAAAGGAGTATATGTTTAAAAAATTTAAATGAATGTTAACAGGATTTCAAAAAATGTTTCCTCCTTTATGTTGGTCTGAGAAAATAAAGAAACTAAAAGAAAAGGGTTAAGCTTAGATTTTTTTTAGTTTGAAAAATTAAATTGACAGCTTTTGATGTATGGTACAATTTATAAGGGGAAAATGGAAGACCAACTTACCTGAATATGCAACACTTTGAAACACTAAAGTGCGCGCATCATAACATAAAATTAGATTAGAAAGTGATCGTTTCAACAAAGTTTGTTTATAAAGACTACCACTAGGTTGCATACAAGTTCAAGCCCCCTCATTATACCAAGTACAATAATTTTTAAAACACACACACACACGCACGTGGAAGCTTTTCTATGTGGCCAAATGTGCAACGCGGAACAGTTAAATATTCTTGTTATGCTTCTATGTTAAGTGGCTGTTCAGTTTAATTGTCGTTAAAAAACACAGAATGCGACTGAAACCGGTAGGATTCTTGTGTCGATAGGTGGAGGAACCCAATTTAATGAAATTAACTTAAAAATTTTTGTATGAATGGTTATAGGAAATCCCAATATCAAGAGATAATTTTCTTGGGTAAATTAGTCACTATCCTACATACACTCCCACGTGTAGCAAATTTCAATATATTTAGTTCCATAATAAATTTCCTTTTTTTATTGTTGAGATACTAGCATATTTGTAGTGGGTAATTTACTAAAACCACATTAATGAATACTCACTATGCTTCTTTTTAATAGGAAGTGGTGGTGGTTCATCCTGGAAGCGGGTGATGTGCCGTGGTTCGATCAGGCTAATATGCTTGCTTGGTAAGTTATGAAACATTTGTTGCCGACTGTAAAGATATGATGGCGAGTTTTGCATCGGAAAATTGCCAAACGAGTCTTGGGCACTGCAATTGTTATAAATATTTTTACATGAGCCTTTTTAATCATTCATTAAATTACCCATTACGACTGTTTTACATACCTTCGTTCAAATTCAACCTCATCAACATTATCGTATTGTGATGGGTGGCGTTCCCGTTTAATACTGTGTGAGCGCGTCTTGACAGGAAGCGCTGGTGGCCTGTTAGATGTGCAAGCACCCGACCGTGGAAATACGTCATCATTCCCGACTTCATCTATACTAACATCATGCAAGTGCAGATTCGATACACCACTGCTACCAGGCGCAGTTGCTGTGGAATTTACTGAAGTTGAACAGGTAAGCTGTTCGATGCCTTTCGAATCGACAGTACCTTCGTCACTTGCCTGCGTGATGATCGTGTCGATTTTCTGATGAAAATGTTGCTGCTGTTGGTGTTGATGAAGCACATGTGATTGATGTGGCTGTTGTTGCTGCAAAAAACCCTTGCCAGAGGTTACTACGAGCGCCGTTATGCCGTCCACAATCGATTCAGATTTATGCATGTAAGAAGATGTTGTTGCCGACGAACCAGCACATTTCTGCTGATGGTGTGCTGTGACGCAGGCTGCCGCACATTGATAATGCATCATATGCTGTTGCTGTTGTTGCTGATCTCGGCTAACACGTAGCGAATACATTGACTCGAACCCAGACTCGTTCGAGTTGCGATTCAAACTGGTGTTGCTGTTCTGCGGTAATCCAACCAAATCGGTAGGCCCTTCCCAAGCATGGGTGCTGGTAGAGGGACCGAGCATAACCATCCCACCTAAACTAGCGGCCGGAGCGCTTGCATGCGAAGAACAACTAGTAAGTGCTCTCAGCTCGTCTTCTTCACGCGAGTGATTTAGAGCTGAATCCAACGAACCGGCGCTGGCACTAAGGAGGCTACAATTGTCTTCAGGAGAACGAGAACGTAACGACATACGGTCTAGACCGATGTTTCCACTGATATTTCCGCCACCGACTGCGCCATTTCCAGCATCAACACTGTTACCACCTCCCACGTGAAAGCTGGTGGAATCGGTGGATTTGCAGTCTGAAGTTGTCGTATCATGGAACGAGTGGTTCTTAGCATGGTGACTCTTTCGCTTGGGTGGTAACGGGGGCGGTGGTTCCAGCGATCGGTCGGGTAGTGGTGGTTTGGGTGGAGGAGGTGGACTCGAATCACGCAAGATGCTCTCTGTACTATGTGACGCGCGCACCGTCTTCAAGGAAGTTTGCTCAAGGATATCACGTTCGCGAGGTGTTAGATGAATGTCTGGCAAAGAAGTACGTTGACTGATCACATCTACCGCAGGCCGTTGCAGCGTGTTTGTGCTTGTACCGGAGGTGCTTGATATTGCACAACCTGCAGTTACGTTTCCTGCGGAAATGGTTGCTTTCCGATCGGACAGTTTCTCGTTCGCCAAATTAACCAGATTGTTTACGGCATTCTCCACTAACTCAACCACCTCCTTCACATTTTCTTTGCTTAGCGATGGGCAATCATCACCCTCTTTTGTCAGCAATACCTCGTCACACAGTTTCAATAAATTACCGAGTGAAACGTAAACGTGGTTTGTGGCGTTGATGAATACAGAGCTTTGTTCATTCAGTGTATAAGATTGCAACGCTGGAAGTAATGAAGAAATAAATATATATATTATACATTAAAAAATATATATATACATATATATAAATATATTATTAATATATTAATATTATTCAATATTATTATATCTTCTAATACGGCCAGGCCGTCATACAAGAACAAAAAAAAATATTATTATACCTGTATGAACGTTAGCAATGGATTCCAGAACAACAGTACCATTCCCCGGCAACATCTCAAGCTTGTTCTTCAGTATTACGTCCTTGAAGTGTGTTAGCGCATTTTTCACCTGACGCACGTGATAGTTGAGATCTTGTACCGGCTTGGATGGTTCGTCTGTGGCGCTTTTACGGCTACCATAACTGCCTGTATTACCACTACCGCTCCCAGATCCACTACTGCCACGGGGACTATTTGGTGAATGAGATCTGAAAAATTTGCCAGATTTTCGTGCGGTTGTCGATAACAGCATATTACAAAATTAAGAACCAGGATTTAGGTGACACAATACGAGATGCGTTTTAAGATTTGATACGTAAAATTCGTTTGTCAGATGTGTTGAAAGAAAAAGTAACTGCTCAAAACTACCCTAATGTACCCACTAGTACACTGCTTTGCCGAATGGACAATATTGTACTTGACGTAATAGAAAAATCTTCACTGCAGTGAGTTTATGGAGCTGTGTCTGTGTACGTGTTGCTCACTGTTGTTGACGACATGAACATGCATGGAATACTCTTGACAAAAGAGCCTCGTACTATCACTAATTTTTATCTCTCTATCTTTCCCTCTTATCGTAGATAAACAAGCAATATGCTGGAACTGATAAGTGGGGTCAGCTCCAAGAATCGACTTGCTAAAATACGCTGTATAATGCAGCGTATGAATGCGGAATGTCACTGTGTACTGTAAAATTATTTCGTCAACTTGGCACCCTATGATCTTCAAATTGCTATTGCACATCCGGAAATTTGGTTGTCTACTTAATTCTCTTTAAAGGAAGGGTAAAAGGCAGGCTATGTATATTAGTTAATAGGCCTGGTTAAATCTTCTTCTTCTCTGGCTCTACAACCTCCAGAGGTCTTGGCCTGCCATATCTGGCTTCCATTACTTGAATGTACCCGCAACAGGATAGTCAATCCTGCGTACGGGGGGAACGGCCCGAATGGGATTCGAACCTTGGTCCAACCCGTTCGAAGACCAGCGCCTCAGTCTCCTCGGCCACCGAACCGCTCCTGCCTGGTTAAGTACTGGTCTAAAATGCGTCGGACAGGAGATAACCAAATCGTTATCTGCATTTTATATAATTGTTGACGAAATTTAAAATGATTTTGTTGTATTTTTACAATATATAACTTGGGGCGGCCCGGTGGGAGAGTGGTTCGGCGCTGGGCCTTCACACCACAGACCGGGGTTCAAATCCTATTCGGACCGTCCCCCCGTAGCATGGACTGACTGACCTGCTACGTGGTAAATTAAGTCTAATACGGCCAGGCCGTGATACAACAAAAAAAAAAAAAACAATGTATAACTCCAAGGTCCAAGTTAACCCTTTAAAGGCATCATTTCCCAGCCACTATGTAGATAAAATAAATAGCAGAATATTCTCAGCAATATTCTTATATTCTTTAGTTCTTTTATCCTAAATCAAATATGTTTATGTTCATAGTCGTAAGAACGTGTGAAAGATTTGTTTTGGATCACTTTAAGAAGAAGCGATATTTCATTGGTGCTTACCTTGTCATCGTGTTAGTCGGTGTACGGATTTGAGATATCTTCTCCAGAAAATCGTCCTTAAAGGAACGCGCTCGGCGTGCTAGTTTATTACCTCTGATGCTGCCCTTATGACCAGACGACCCGGGAGCACCAGGTGTAACGGTGGTGTTTGTTCCACTGCTACTGTTGCTACTGTTTTGATCGTTGGCAGCACCAACTGTTGGGGAGGTAGTGGTTGATCCGGCACCACCACCCTTACTATTACCGTTCGAATTACACCCGCTTGAGATGGGTGTGGACGTGAGACCAATGTTGCTGCTATTGTTTGATGTCGTGAAGTTACCACCGCTATCGTATCCTATTATGGAATGAGAAAAAGAGGGAACGATTAGTGTGTTGGTGTCATTTTTGCATTGCGGATTGTCAATTTTTTTTTTATGATTGTACAATTTTGCCCGGTAATCTGTGAAGAGAAACAGTATTACGAAACAGTTTTTTTTTTATGTTGAGAAAATACAATTATTAAAATTAGACCATGTATAACATACAATACAATTTAAGAGATTTACATCTCGTACAGGGCAATTTCAAATTTAGTTTATAGTTTATTGTATGTGTTGTGAATAATATATAATCAATGTGTAGAGTAATAGCGAAACAGGATTTTTTTAGGCACTTCCACAGTTCCATTACAACCTTTTCTGTGGCAAACAGGAGCCAAAAAAATATGCCTGCTTCGCTATTTCTCAAAATTTAAAAAACATTAGTCCTATTTGCATTCGCTAATCGTCGAAATAGACACAGCGCGAAATTTCTCATTGAGAAATTACAAATATACAGTATTACAGTATATACAAATGTAGAAAGCAAATTGATCTTACATTATCAGCAGATTAAATAGCTCTTTTAATTTCCTATAGTAACGGCATCAACTTTAGGTATTAAATTTTCCGATTGTCCATTTCGTTGACAGGCGATTAAAAAGAATACGTAGCCAGCCAGTAGCCATGACATAAAACAAAAATAGTCTCAACTACTTCCAAAGCACCAAATTTAAAATACTTGTAGGTTTTTTTTCTAACATTTACGTTAATTTACAAGTATGCTAAGAATAATACTTCAAAAATAAAAAAGAACCTGTATTTGATTAAAATTAAAGTGGCAGTTGCAACACGTTCAATACCCGCGTCAATGAGTTGTCATGAAATATGAAAGCAAAACTTATTAGCTGTGCGGTTGTAGCGCTTTTGATATGTAAGTAAATGAGTAAATTAATAGCTGTAGACTATTTCATAAATGTATTAGATTATTTCTTCTTCTTCTTCAATGGCTCTACAACCTCCAGAGGTCTTGGCCTGCCATTTCTGGCTTCCGTGACTTGAATGTACCCGCAACAGAATAGTCAGTCCTACGTACGGGGGAACGGCCCGAATGGAATTCGAACCTCGGTCCTGTCCGTTCGAAAACCGGCGCCTCGATCTCCTCGGCCACCGAACCGCTCCGTATTAGATTACTATTGGGTAATTTTCTGGTACAACCTGTTCGTTACTAGAATTCAGACTACAATTCCAGACAGTCCAGCTACAAGAGAAAGCTGAGTTACATTCACATATTTCGTGTTTTATTTTAAGATTTAAATTCTTTTTTTTTTTGTAAAATGTTTATTTAAAATCCAATTAAGATGTTTAAGTTTAGAAATAAATGCTATTATGAAATAAACAGGGAAAGGAGGGAGGCTCGGATTATGAATCAGCGTCTCCATCATCGAACGTAATGGTATTGTTGAATCATCCCGCGTTGTCGGTCCTTCTCGTTTGAATCACTTAAACGATTGAGGAAACACCTTTAGTTCATATTCATTGTAGGCAAATAAATAAATAACGCGCTGACGGAAAGATGTTTTGAATAATCGAACGAATTAGAAAAGGAAAACAAATACGTGCTACCCTTTTTCTACACGCATACTAGCCGAAATTTTTCACACTTTTAAAAAGTTCCAGAATAGACAGGAGAGACACAGAAGATTTGGTCCGACATACTTTGAGAAAAAAATGAGGTTAAACTATTAGATCCCTTTATTTTTTCTGTTCATTCAAAAATAAATGGTTCATACTGAACTTTTAATATTTTTAGCCATATCAAAGTTTGATCTAGTCCCACCTTTTGCCATTTTTTTTCCATTTGTAAAACATAAATGCAATTCACTATAGCATATTCAGCTCATGAAAAGTACATACTTGAAGTCGAGCAGAGAGTCTAGGGAGAGCAGTTTTTTCTTGCTATGCTTTCAACAAATCTATTCGATACTTTCCCACTCTAGAGTATTGGGATATCTTCTAGTACAACGCTGCGTATTATTTGAAACCAAGGGAATAACAGAGGTATAAACAGAAGATACACTACTGATCGTTATGAATGTAGCAATGAGACATTTGGTTTCAGTTATATAAAATCTTGCGATGGATGGGAAGATAAACCGTTGATGGCACGCGAGATTTGTTTACATGCACTTTTTGAACAGATTTCCAATAATTACATTTCTCTTTTGTTTAGAAAATTAACAAATCTTTTGTTAACAGATTGACTAAAGCACTGTCACACACATACGATGCTGGGGCCTGCCCGAATAAAAACCTGTTCGAATGGCTATGCTAGTTGAATGGATACTACCATCACAAGCAGGGTGGTAATCTTGTAGCAAAAAACCACATATAGCACTAGATCCACCAATTTTTTAAACATAATAAATTGTGCATAAATTGTCTCGCATAAACCACACACAATTATATCAGCAAATTCACTCAACAAATACCTACACACTTTGTCTTCACTTTGCAGTTAGATGAAGTTGGCCTTTGTAATGTATCTTTAAAATAGAAGAAAAAAAGCAACAACCTTAACCTAGCTTTTCGGACGCGCAACGGGATGATGATCGTGATCGTATCAGTGCGCGTGATCAGTTGGAGTTGCTCACGGATGGGCGACCCTCGCCATACTGTTCGACTCAAGTGCGTCTGTGCTCGTGACTTGCTGCTTAGCGCTTTTTGTGTTGTGTATTGGATGAAGTTTCTGCGAGTACACGCTGGATTTTTTGAATGAATTGACGCACACAGATATAACACAACATTCAAAGAGTGCGTGGATCGTAATGGTTTCGTGTAAAAGCAAGCTGCATTAGCTGGAAGAATTCTATTTCTGAATAAATGCTCATTGTTGATAAACAGCTAGCGGGGTTTTTTTAACAAATTATTTTATAGTTGTTATTTACAATTCTCTATTTCCTTATTTACATACCCAAAAAAATATTCCTACCGTTTGTCACTTCGATTACTATCTCTCGCTCGCTCCGCTCTTTTGCCGAGTTTTTATCGTGCCACCGTTCGTGGCCACACCGACATGTGTCGGAACATCAACAAATGAAGACTAAACAAATGATAAAAGTTTATTGAAATCTACTTTCATTGTTTCGGGCAAGTGATGCTATTTACATTACAATATTACACTTGTGGAATAGTTTATATTTTGTGCATTTAAAAAACAAGGCTGTGCAAGCGAAGTGGGAAAACACTAAATTTAAGTCCCATAATTGAATACTTTTATGACAATCTGTGCTACTCAAGGCACTTCATTGATTTATAGGCAATTGGGGCAAAGTAGCAGTAGCAACATTATTGGATTAAACGCAACAGAGTTTGCCTTCCTATCCATATCTTATATGTACAGAGAGAATGAAGGAAGTTAGATAAAGAGCTCCGAGTATTTGCCGGTACATACACAGAACAGCAATGCTCTGAACTGGAACATTGGTTTGAACAGAGCGGAAATGCGGCTCTGTTTGGCCTCGTTAGTTTGGCATGGTTAGTGCAGTGAAGAAGTATATATTCAAAGATGCTTCCAATTTTACTACCAGATGATATGCATAATGAGTAGTACGAAATGGAACAGACGGCAAACTTGTATGTAAAGATCTGTTCGTCATTCATATTAAAGGGATAAACATTAAACATAACCTGATGTGCAACCATGTGATCATTTTGTTTGTAGCACTTATTTCCACCTTTTTACTAATAGAACCAACATTTCAGCAGTATGGCCTGGTCGTTCTTCATGAATAAAAAATAAACTTCATTGAGACTAGATGGGGATTTTAATTTGCATTTGATAAACATGAGCCAAATTATGTTATATCATGTCAGAAAAATATAATACACATTTATCTAGCCGCAGACTCCCATTAATTGGGACCATTAGCATTAATTTATAACCAATCCAGAGATGAACGCTACTTAGGTATGTGGTAGTTAAATTCCGATCATGCATCACTAGGCGGCTGGTAGAGCAGGTTTGCCGAAGAGGGAGAGTGCTGGTGTCGAACGAACGAAAAAAAAAACTTGCAACGAACAGAATTGCTCACGAGACAAGAGGCTTGGCTTTTGTTTCCATCTTCACACATTCCACCGAGCACGCCAAACAACATAAAGCAAAAGTAGTTATAACAATCCATACCACACAAATCATTGCGTACGTAACGAAAAGGCGAATATGGGGTGAAAGAGTTGCGCTGGAAGTAATGTTTCGCCTGATGCGTACCATTGTTTGATTGTTGCTCACCTTCCTTCACTACCATCCTAACCAATACAAAAGGAAGCCACTTTCTCCAAGCATACGCCGTATTATGCGACGTATTTGAAGCACAACGAAAGTAGAATCATGATCAGCTCGGCTACTTTTCACTTTTTTATGGGCAAAGGAACAGTGAGAATATGTGCAGATAGGGGTAAAGAAAAGGACCAAACGGAACAGCGGTTATTTGAATAATTATGGAAAATATTAGAAATGGAGCAAACGACTTGGATGTTTAAGATATTTAGGGTAGAGTGTTTTTAATATTATTAAGCACCAAGACGGTAACTGAATGTTACAAACATTATAGGGGTTTACGAACAATGGGACCTATGATACAATAAATTAGAAAATTTTTCTGTTTATTGGACACCGGGTTGCATCATGTTGACAAATTTGTTTGGATCTGCTCGAAACTGTTGATCTGCTGTTGCGGCAAATCGCCAAAACCCAGTTTATTCTTGAATATTTTCGATAAAAACATA